>JBAFTA010000025.1:23413854-23430522 GCA_036919975.1 Melanotaenia parkinsoni | reverse complement strand
TGAGCTGGTGAATGTGGCCGGGGAGAGGGAAGTCTGGGTTTCCCTGCTTAGGCAGCTGCCCCCGCGACCCGACTCCGTATAAGCGGCATAAAGTGGATGGATGGATGGATGAATGTTTTTCATAGGCCAGGGGGTGGAGCTTGTGTAGTTTTCTGTCAGCTCACATAGTAAATTCTTCTGCATTAATGTGGTCCCAATCCAGCTTTCCTTCCTCGTCTTGTATGTTCTTTAACAGATGAAAACAGACCTACGACGAAGTTTGTCTGAAGCTATTCGCTCATTAAGTGCATGATCTGTCAGTTTGTCAGCAGTTCAGGTCTTTCTTTGTTGGCTTTGATCAAAGCAACGTCCGGTAAACAAGGGTTTTTTCCATTAAGTATTCAGGTCCGTCTGAACTTATTTTTACTTTGTGGGTCTCAAATAGGAAGCAGGCTCCCTACACAATCGCTAGCAATTAACTTCATTTTAGTTTAGTATGCACAAGCAATGAGTGAGCAGTTAGATGTGGTGGAGCTAATAAGAAAGCACACCTTTCCTAAATAAGGATAATTTCTACCATGTTTCCTCGCTGCTTCCAAATAGCCTGTTTTAACCCTTTAACAGAAACCCACTGAGGAGACCACAAGAGTCTGAAGTCATTATGGTTGGACAACCAGTTAACCCCTCACAGCCCACTCCCACTGAGCTGCTCCTCGCCAGCTCACATTGAGCTGAAATCAGATATAATTTCCACTTAAAATGGAGTCCGATGACTGAGAAGGGAAAGTTTGGAGGGGTGAGATTTACATGAATATTCCTGCCAAAATTGTTTACAGTTTATCCAAATTTCCAGCAAACATACAGAATATCAAATTTACTGGAAGTCACTTTCAAATTAATTAACTTGAGGGACAGTAAACGAAACCAAAATAGGTTCCAGAGATGATCTAAAAACAGCTCCACCATCTCAGATTGTTAGTCTAGGCTAAACATAGCGGTGCGGTCGGGTCCAATCTTCCTGCCCTCACCATTACGAGGTTTTAATCAGCAGTGGCAGAGCCCACCATCACTAAACCTTCCTCCACATCACATCCTGCTCAAGACAGCATCTACTTCCTCCAACAAGACGGAGGCTGAAGTGGAGGAAGGTGATGTTTGTTGGCAAGGTGACGTTTAAAGCTGCTGAGAGCTGGAGCACAGGAAAAGGAAAAAAAAAAAAACAACACTGTGTGATCTTTGTTCAAAATGTAAATGACAATATTGTTACTTAAGTTTAGATGTGAAATCTAACATGTTAATATCCTTCATAATTTCACTAAATTTAATCCAGAAAATATTCTCCTGCAGGATGAATCTCTTTCCTTACAGTTACTACGGGAATACAGACGTCATGGAACTTTGTGACTCAGGTGCAAACTTTATTTCCACAAAAGTTCGAAAGTTTTCTCAAATTCAACAAAAAATTAAACTCCAAAGAAATAATTTTCTTCCTTTTTAAAATAGAAACAAATTAAGAATCTGCTGCAGCAATGCACTCAGTAAAAGTTGTTCTAACTTCCAGAATATCCAGTAACATTGTTCTGGAAGCTTCTCCAACCAGCAAATTAACTGGTGACAGGTGAGGGTGTCAGGGTTGGGTATAAAAGGAGTATCTGCCAAAAGTTTAATCTTTCTGAGCAGAAATGCACCTTTTTGGTTCAAACTCCTTTAGAGAATCGTTAGTGAGTACAACAAATATTTTTCATTGACAGATTGTAAAGAACTTTGGTCTTTCAGCTTCTACAGAGCAGAATGTTGGAGAGAGAGACACTCGACACAGTCCATCACTGGATCGAGAACCAGAACCTGAAACTGGATTATATAAGGATGAAGACATATATGTATATGATCTCCGTGCAGAACAAAGCTGAGTCAGATGGACAGAAAGATGTGAAAGAAAGAAAGTGGACAAGTATCCTGAGGACAGGTGAGTCCATGGAAAAGCCTTATGTCTGCTTTTGCGTGCCAAAGATGAGGGAGAGCATTCAGGCTGTTATCAGAGAAAGATGTGATGGTGTGGTCCTGTCTCCAGTCCACATCTGTCTCCTGTGGAAAGCAGAATCAGATGATGACGACCACGGACTGTTGAGTAGCTGAACTCTTGGATTCAGCAGGAATGGACCAGTTCATTGATGAAACACGACAATCCAACTTTTACTGAGTGTGATGCTGCAGCAGATTCTACATTTGTTTTATATTTTTTTCAGTTTTATTTGCTGATGAGTCCTGGAAAATACATCGCAGCGGTGTTATGAAAGAGATACACAATCTGTGTCCATCATAACATTTTTATTTTTATACCCATCGTATGCAGACATAAACCAACGCTACCCAAAAATATTCACAGATTAAAAGCTGACATTTCAAATCTGTTCAACAGAAAGAACATTTTTTTCTTTCACTAAAAACACACAAACACAGGGTTCATCCACATTTGGAATAATCCCACACTCTTCTGTCCAATGCGGAAAAGTCGACTTTCAATCAAATTAAAACCTTTTTTTTAAAAAAACAGATTCATATCATCAATAGGAGTCTAACAGAGCTCGAGCTCAGAGCCCCGGTCTCCGAGACAAACTAATCTGCTGTTGGTTTTTGTATTTTTATTGGATTGTTGAAAATAAAAATATCAAGTAACACTAAACTTAACCTTTGGAGGGAGGTCCTCTTGCTACCTGCTGCTGGACATGTGAAGATAACAAAAACCACAGAGTACTTTCTGAGTAAATGTTATTTTTGAGTCAGATTTTCACCCTCACAAGTGTTAAAATAAACAGAGAAGTGAGTGAGGAGTTTTGGTCTCCAGTGAATGCCTTCAACCGTCCAAAACGGCTGAGATCCAAACTAAAGACAGGCTAATGGACAACAGCAAGCTTCCTCCAGGATCGAATTCAAACAAACAACTTATTTTACATCTGGACACATCAGCTTTTCAAAGAGATGACATAAAACACAGTTGTTTGGCAGGCATGGTGGTAAATGTGCCAAAAGTTAACTGTTAAATAATGTTTAAACACTATGAGCCTGACTTTCCATGATCACTCTGTTGTTTCTGCATATTTCTGCACACTAACAAATTTTTCATCAGGAGCTACATGCTCATACTTTAAGGAGAAGCTGGAAGTGTTATGAAAGTTTTCCAAACTTTAATGGATTCTCTGCAGTAACAGCGGCGGACCACCAGAGGGCACTGTCACAGTAACACATCAGTCCTCAATAATTCCTGCAGGACTAATTTTCACATATCCTCAAAGATTGATCTTCAGGAGCAAAGCTGTAAGTCAAGAAATCTGTAGGGATGTGGAAATAAATGTTTTCGGACACATCATCCACAGCTGGTGGTCTCATGGGAGCATTTTTCTTCTGATGCACCACATATTTCCCTCATGAGCAGGATGAGGCCAAAAGAGTGAATTTTAGACTTTATTTGAGTATTAAGGCATCATTCTGTGACTATGTAGCTCCAGGAGCTAGAATCAGGTCGGAAAGTAAAGCAAAGTAAAACAAAATCTTTAGACTGTATTTGGAGTGAACGTCTGGACTTTTCTTGTCCTCATTTACACTGTTTTTATGTGGCTTTTAAACTTTTTTTTTTCTTTTGTTACACCTACAAAAACAAACAGGTTAAAGTCTTTCTTATTTAAGAGTAGGTGCAGGTTTATCTGCAGGTGCAGGTTTAGGACAGGTGTGTCACAGCAACAAGAAGGGATGGAAATACACTGCATCCTACAGCAGGGATCCTCAGTCCTGGTCCCGGAGGGCCAGGGTCCTGCAGGTCGCTGCAACACACCTAACTTGTTTCTGAAGTTGTGGTTTCTGACTGGAACAAATGAAATCTCTTGCTAAAAAGCTGGTGTCACATTTACAGTAACAAGCTGAGAGTTCTGTAAGAGTTTTACTTCTGTCACGGAGGGATACGGTTGAGATGAGGATCGAAGCTGCGAGCTGAAAGTGCAAAACACCACAAAATAACCAACTTTCATGTAAAACTGATGGTAACTAGTTGTGTTCTATCACTAACCTAACACTGGTAGCATGCTATCCATCCGTTCTTTACCCAGTTTTTTTAGTACAGGGTCGTCAGTCGTGGGTGAAGCCATTAGTGAATGTACATGTGGCATCACCGGGGCTTTGTCCTCTATGTTGGGGGAACCAGGTTACTGTTTCCATGGACACGTACCAGCTTCTCTCTAGTAAAATCTGTTAAAAACATGTTTTAAAACACAGTAGAGAATATAAGAGCCACCGCAATGCAGAAACAATAACTTACGACTCACAAGCTGCTGAACAATGAATGAAGTTCAGGTTTAGATGTTTCTACCTGCTTGAGTCTCAGACGTCAGTGTTTACCTGGTGTTTGGTGGAAGTTCCTACACCTGTCATAAATTTATAAACTACTCAATATTTAATGTTAATGCAGCTATTTTACAACCAGACGGATGAAAACCTGCGAGTTTGCAAACTATCGGCTGCACCTACACCATCATACTCACCATTTATATGTTCGTTAAGTCAAATAAATCAAATACATTAAATGTTCATTTCTGATGAATAAATATGTTCTGAGTGTTATGAAAGGAAAAGACAGACATCTAAATACACAACATTAAATAATTTCATATATCTTTTCTAAGCGAAAGGAGTAAATACTGCAGGGAAGCGTCGGAAAGCTTGCTGCTTGGTCACAATCTTCAGCAAATTTCTTCTGTTTGAGGGTCAAATTCATTTCCTCATATTTATCATTTTACCTGAATTACATGGACCGACCCAGATTTGTGGTACAAACACTCCACCAAACATTTGTCTCCAGAGGTTTAGACTTTATTAAAATTATATTTGAACATATTAGATTTCTGCCTGTAGATGTAATCGCAAACATATTCCTGTCGGCGAGTGATAAAGTATGTGCTGCAGGTTTTGGGTGTAGAAGTCTGGGTGTTGGTGGATAAAGAGTCGAACTTTTATCCCATTAAATTGAACTCTGTTTGCATCTGATCCCCCATCTGATCTCTCTCTAAGCTCACAGCGCAGTAGCTGCCAGGCTGGAATATAAAAGCAGGGAAAATGTTGGCACTGAGTTGTTGGATTGTGTGATCTTGTCTGGCTTTAGAACAAATCATGACCGATAACTCGGTATAAACACGGCTCTGAATAGAGTTGGTGCGGTGGAGCCGTAACTCATCGAGCTCCAGTTCAATAGTTCAGGTCATTTAGATTTATTCATCCCTGTAACCCAAGAAAGGAGCTTACTAACCCTTTGACATTTCAGGAAAGTCAGAAAGGTGGAGGTGAAGCCAGCAGACTAAGAAAAACAATACAGAGGTCAACAAGCATTTGAGAGGGAAATGAATGATATAGCAGAAATGCGCAGACGGAGGAGGGTCGGGAGGTGAAAGGGTCACATTTTATCACTGGTTTTGTTGTGGAAATGAGACCCAGATGTGCTGCCATTTAGAGGAGATGAAAACAGAGAAACAAAGCCTTTCAGAGCTCTAATCACTGAAACTTATTAACCCTGATATGTGCATTTTACAGACAATAGACCCTCAGTGTTATCCAGTCAGGCAGCTCCAGCTGTTAATCCAGCTGTAATCCGGCTGTTAATCTGGCTGTGATTCGGTGGTGGATCAACCTCTAACCTACCGTCAGCGTGGTAATGTCGGCTCCACCTGGATCAGCAGCAGGATGACTCACTGCAGACTTTTTAAAACGAAAAAGACTCTGACTCATGTTGGAGGCTCAGAAACTTTATGGAGCAGGTTACTGATGGACTGGTGGCGTTTCCATGGTGAGACGAAGCGTATGAACGTATGACTCTGTGTCCCGCAGCCACGTGGTGCCTTACGGCTTCGGCTCAGTGCGACTCCGGAGGGAGCTCCACCGCTGCCTCTGCACGGACTCCCAGGATGCCGAGTGTTTGAGCTTCTGCTCTGCCGACATGCAGCCACAGTGAGGATACACACACACACACAGACACACATGCATACACTTAAGTTTAAACACCCCAGGCTGAAAATGCTGACATATCCTCTGTTTCTCCTCAGAGAGGAAAACACTGTTGTGAAAAAGAAGACTGACAAACTGAAGAGGCACAGAGCTGCATTCTGGGAAAAAAGGAGCAGACACGCCCTCAGAAGGCAGACCTGAGAGCGAGGGGGTGCACCAGTAACACCACGAACACCAGCTCTTCAGAACAGAGTCCTTAATGTATCAGAAATATCAAATATTGGACCTTTATGATTGTGCGGCTGCCTGTCGGCGGCTTGTGTGTTTATGAAAATGTGATGGCGGCGTGTTGGGAAGGCGCGTTGACCACTGACAAGTTTTAATGTTTTAATGTCTTCATCCACAGCAGCAGGAGCTCAGATGCTTCCAAAGTTCAATCTGTGACCTTTGTGTTGATCTCAGCTGATTTGCAGCTCTGAGGGACAGAAAAGTAAAGTTCCCCAACTGAGCAAGAAAAACATGGCACCGCTGGAGTCCACTGAAAACCTCACATCTGCAAATCCTCCGAAGCTTCCAAGTTCTGCATGAAAACTTTTCAAAGTGAAGTGTGTTCTCATACGATTCAATCTGACTCCAGATCCGACAGACGAGAAGCAAAAATCCACCACAAAACATAAAACATCCCTCTACGGTGCAACAAAAGGATCAAAATTCAACCAGTGGAGCTCATTTTTCTGCTGAAGCCTTTTTTTTAAATCTGAACAAGAACAAGCTGTTCAGCAGTCTAAATTTAGTCCCTGCTGCTGCACCGTAGCAGAATGCCACAGAGAGGAAAACAAAACTGACCTTTCAGAATAAAACAGCTGTATGTTTAACTCAGCTCCGGTCCTCAAAGGCCACAATCCTGCAGGTTTTCGATGTTTCCCTGCTCCAAAAACCCCCTGACTCAAATTACTGAGTCATTATGAAAAACTTGATAGGCTGCTGGATCTATTTAATTTGAGTCAGTTGTGTTGAACACTGAAAACCTGCAGGACAGCGGCCCTCGAGGACCGACTTTGGACACCCCTGGTCTAACTCGAGATGGCTGAACGGTGGCGTCTGTCCAAGTTCCTAAAAGAAAGAAAACGTTGCCTTCAGGTACTTTAGAATTATATGATATTCTGTACAGCTTCATTTTGAGACGCAGACGTCTTTTAAATTCTACTTTATTTTTTTGCAATATTTCAAACTTTTTTAAGATTACAGCTTCATCTTAAATATACTGTAGACTAAAGGAGGACAAAGTGGTTTTTCATGGTTTCAGTTCACGGTGCAGAATATTTGTGATAATTATGATAATTAGAAAAACCATAATTATTTCTTTGATAATTGTATCTAGATCAGGGGTGTCCAAAGTCAGTCCTCGAGGACCGCTGTCCTGCAGGTTTTCAATGTTTCCTGCTTCAGTACAAATTAAATAGATCCAACAGCCTGTCAAGCTTTGCACAATGACTCAGTAATTTGAGTCAGGGGGTTTTGGAGCAGGGACACATGGAAAACCTGCAGGATTATGGCCCTTGAGGACCGGAGTTGGGCACCCCTGACCTAGATAATCTGTAAATGACCTCCGTAGTTGGAACAATGCTCTGCGGCTGTGACTCTTACACTGTCTGTTTATTTAGCTTTAAACTGGTGTCACATTTGTAAGGAAAATATTATGATCTGTGGGATTTTGTTGGAATTACTGTTGCCTAAGTCGGAGGTCTGGTTTCCTGTTTTATTTTGTAGTTCATCCTCTTCTGTAGTACTTTCTGTTTTACTTCCTGTTCTCCACACACCTGGTGTCATATGCTGTTTGGCCTCACCTGTTCCTCATTTAGGTTGTTTTCCTCAGTGTATATTTACTACGTTTGGTTCATTGCCAGATCGTCATGTTGTCCCCAGAAGACGGTTTTAGTTTTTCAGCCCTCTCGCCATCAGTTATTATGAATAAACCTTTATTCCTGCACTTGTCTGATACAATCTGTACATGAACAAGAAGTTTCTTTAACAACCACAAACAGCAGGAAATGAAGTGGCCGCTGCAGGACAGACCTCCTGCATTGTTCAGTAACATATTAAATTAATAACGCTGACAAATGAATGCTATTTCCATTAAAGAAACATCAGGAACCTAATGGAGTATGAAATTAAACATAAAATATAAGTGCTCCGTATCCCACAAATGCATTTTCCTCATGAATGTGACACAACTTAAAATTTCCAAAGGTATTAGATTTATTGTCAAGAAGCATCGTTACAGTAAAGAAATAATCCAACAATCCTTACTTTTTCTGCAGAGTTCATATATATAAATATTTACCCTTTCTTTCTGAATTTACATTATTTTTCTCCCTGAAATATCAGATTTGTTTCTCCCTGTTTGTGGTTTATTTTCTCCAAATGTAAAATGTGAATTTAGGGCTTTTTTGTATTGACTGGCTGCTGTTTGGTGAACATGTGTACTCATACTAGCTTTAGCTTAGCTTGTATTTGTTAAACAGAAGTGTATCATGATTTGAGCGTCTATTGGAATGAAGACACAGTTCGAGAGAAGCTGTAAAAGCGTCCGTACAGTCCGATCAGCCGTGATTAGATTTTGGTGATCACCATGAGAAATTAGACTTTTTGCTTGCAGTTGTCAAGTGAATGTGAATTTTTTTATAAATCTGTGTGTAATGAAAGTCTGTTGTTGCTTTGCAGAAATGTTTGTGTTTTCCCAGGAATGCATGTGTCAACACCAGCTACCACGTTGCTGTCCATCTGTATTTATACCTGTTCGCACCTTCACTTCTTCGTCCAGCATGTCTGTGAGAAATGATGCACACAGAGATGGGACCGTCAGAAAAAGTATTTATTTCCTGTTTAATCCTCTGCTGCACATATGAAGTATAACCAAAAGAAATATTTAAGTAGATGAGCCTTTGTAACTATAATCCTTATCAGGATAACTCACTCTGGTGGTGGTTGTGAACTCTGAGAAGATCAAACCGACCATGAAAAGGTGGCATGATTTATAACAACCACTGTTGGTTTCTTCAACAGAACATGTGATGTCGCTTTGTATCCTCCACCTGAGTTAAGGTGGAAAAACTCTTCAAACACAAAATAATAAAAGGATAGTTTAACATTTTGCAGAATCAGTTTGGTTTCTTTCACAGTGAAAAATCCAGAAGAGTCAGGTGTTGTTTTGTCCCATTTTTCCTGCTAGCATGTCTTCAGGTGTCCAACAGCTCGGGCTCGTGGTTGTTTCAGGTCAGGACTGCAGGCAGACCAGTCCAGTACCCTCCTCTTCCTCAGCCCTGCTGCAGCAATGTAGCAAAATCTGGAGTACTCTGAAAACCCTGATCCGACCCCTACCATCACAGAACCCTGATCTGACCCGGTACCATCACAGAACCCTTAACTGATCCTATAAAAGAACTCTGATCCGACCCCATACATCACAGAACTGGGCTTTTGGACTTGACAACAGTCTGGGTGCTCCTCTTGCTCTTTGGCCCATTTTTTCCAACAAAGATCTGGAATACTGATTGGTCTGACCACAGTCCAGGTCTCCAGTGTGTGATGGTCCTTCCCAAATGCCTCAGAGTCCAGAAAAGTTGACGCTGCCTCTTGAACTCTGGACCAGGTTGACATGCGTGTTTCTGCTCAGTGACGTCTGAAGTGACATCTATGAATGTAACTGTACAACTGATGAAGGTTTCCACGGTAATCCTTGCTCATGTGTTTCTATCAGCTGGTGATGATGATGGTTCTGGATGCAGGTCCATCTGCGGGATCAGAGATTACCGTGTCCAGCTTAGACTTGCTTTCCACCAGAATGTATGAACAGTTTAATGATATTCTGGCTGTAGGAGGAAGAAATTCCTTCCAGTCGTTCTTTGAGAAACTTTTTTTTATGAAGCAAAACATGAAATAATCAGACTTTTATTTTATTTTTTACTTTTATTTTTCCAACAAACCATCCCAGCTGTTTCTGATTTGCAGAAATTAAAGACTGGTTAAAATAATGTAAATTTAAGATAAAATGTCATGAACATGAACAGAAACTGGATGAAAAAAATTCAGAACATCAGAACAGAGACAACATGAACTGATTAGAAACTGTTCAGGAAAGTTTTAACATGGAGCTAACAGAATTATCCATCAGCTTATTTTCAATTCATTACCTATGAAATGTATATTTTCACAGTTTTTCTGACAAGTTTCCCTTCAGGAATAATAAATGTATTATTTAACTTTATCTTCCCTCTCAGCAGTTATCAGCCCGTTCGTTCACCGTGACCCTTAGAACGCATTCATCTCCTGCGTCACTGCAGGAAGTCATGAATCCTTTCTAATAAGAGCAGGAGGAGGTGGAGGCGTGGAGGTCGTATTGATAGATAGTCGTTACAGACCAGCCACCATCTTTAACCTTTCATTAAAACCGCAGACTGTCTGTGACCTCTGGCCTGCAGCCAGCCGATGGAAACACATTGGTACTGGAGGAAGATACTTTTATTCCCGTGCTTGGCTCCGCTCTGCAGCACGGCGGTCATCGTGCGCGGTTTATAAACGTTATGAACGCTTATGAACAGTTCAGCATCAGAATTACTTAATTAAAAAGAAAAATGATCATAAAATGAGCTGTAACCTATTATTAACTGTTAACATGACACTGCATTATTGTTTTTATTTGTTTTTCTGCTGCAGCATTCCCGTTGGTCACATTTTTATTTAAAGCCTGATTACTGAACTTGGTCAGGTTTGTCTTCATCCTGTCTCTTCTCTGTGCTCACTCCAGCCGGTAAAAGTCAGGAGGATGTTGACTCGGGTCCTCTCTCTCTATCACTATCTTTCTCTCTTTTCCTTTCTTCCTCCGATAATGTCCTCTTAGTTTCTCTGCTCAGTCACCGTTAGTGCGTGTTGTTAGCAGCCATCGTATTGACTTCTGTTTGCTGGCATGTACGTGGTGCTATTAAACAAAACTTAGATGTCTTGTAATGTTCCAGGCAGGAAACAAAAGTTGTGAAATACAGTTTCAGCTTTGGGAGGCTGAAGGGCAGGAACGGCTCCAGTGCATGACGAATGTTTTTGAGCCAACAAAACGAGTCAGAAGAACAGAGTTTCAGGGGCTGAAACTTGTGTAGTGATGCTTTAACATCAGATCAGTTTGGATTTTTTCAGCTGGCAAATGCAGATAAACTGAAAACAATTGTACATTTCATACATAAATTCCCCAAAATAACTTTAATCCTTTATTTTTTTTTTCTGAACAGAAACAAAAAAGTGTTGAATCAGGTGGAATAACGATAAAAAAGTGAAGCAAAGTGAAGAAAAAAACCTGAAACCAGACGATCGCCTGGGAGCTCAGAGGTCACACAGAAACACAAACATGGACTCTGATGCCTCCTGAAAAATGTCTGTTCATTTAATCCTGAAGCCTCGTCTCAATGGGCTCATTAAAAAAATGAAAGCTGAACACATCCATCAGCGTTCCACATTTCTGCAGCACAGACCTCCTGAGGCCGTGAAACGTCTTCAGCTTCATCCTCAGTAGTGATGTGCAGAGTAATACTGAAATATCGATACCTCCAATACCTGCTATTATGTTCTAGAATCGATTTTCATGTTAAAATATTCATATTTTTGTAATTTGGGCAGACAGAGAGAAGTAACTATACAATCAGGATCTGGTCTAAATTAAACCAAGTTGCAAGGTCCTTGTTTATTGCAACATATTTTCTTTTTGTTGATTAGATCTCACACAAACTGTTGGATGACCGCTATTCTCCTCCTTAGTTTCTGAGTCGTGTTTTGGTTCTACTTTTAGGAAGATGCTGCGGTGCGATGGTGTCATGCTATTACGTAGCAGAGGCATCTACCACTATCTGGCTGATACTCCGCCTCTCAGAAAGGTTACAGTTGGCTGTGGGAACGCAACAAGTTTACAGTTTACAAACCATATCCACACCCTAACCGTCCTGTCCCAGCCCGCACCTGCTGGTGGAAATGAGGCTTTAGGTATCCTCAAGGTACTATCAGGTACTATCCAGGTACTATCAGGTACTATCAGGTACTATCAGGTACTATCCAGGTACTATCAGGTACTATCAGGTACTGTCCAGGTACTATCAGGTACTATCCAGGTACTATCAGGTACTATCAGGTACTATCCAGGTACTATCAGGTACTATCCAGGTACTATCAGGTACTATCAGGTACTATCAGGTACTATCCAGGTACTATCAGGTACTATCCAGGTACTATCCAGGTACTATCAGGTACTATCAGGTACTATCCAGGTACTATCAGGTACTATCAGGTACTATCCAGGTACTATCAGGTGCTATCAGGTACTATCAGGTACAGAGGGAGAAAATGTGGAGCTGTGTAGTACTCATACTGAACTTTGTTAAAGTGATTTTCATCTGTCTGTTAGGTTTAGGTTGAAGGGTCCCTCTTATTCTTGTATAAATAATGTATATAAAAGTGAATTCCACAAGAAATATCTAAATAAGTTCAGCTTGATATGTGTCTCTAGGACCAGCTCACATCAATTTAAGAGCCTGGATTTAGTCGGTAAGGATGCTTGCAGATGCTGGATGTCCTAAAAATATTCTGTAGTGGGTATAAAACAGCCATAGGGGAAAATAAAAATACAGCTAAAAGAAATTCCATAGATCTGATAGATAGATAAAAAACATTGATCATCCTCATTTGTTTAGACTATGAAATGTAGGTATTAACTAAACCCTGTTTATCCCACAATGCTGACACAGTAAAACACAGAAGTTTAGTTCCACCTAAAACTCTGGCCTCTCGTTTCCATGATAACACAGTTTTAGGTGGATGAAACTGCAAAGATTAGACAACCGCCTCCAGAATGAAATTTTCTTGCAACGCAAGGCGTCAGTGTAAACTGGAACTGGAATCTTTTGGGGACGATGAAGTCTTTCATGTCATCTTGCTCTCGGTCTCACAGACCCTGCTCAACATTTCCATGCCCGACCTCCACGTCATGTTTGTGTTGATTGATCTTTTATTTATTTATTTGTAACAATTGTTCCTGGTGGAACAATTATGCCGTCAGCAAAGACATAAACGTTGCATGCGCCAGATAACTACTAGCTGCAAACAAGACGAAACATATTTCTGTCGTTGTGTTGTGTTTGGGCTTATGAGAATGTGCATACCTGGGTGTATCCTTGCAAAGCCTCACTGCCCACTAGAGACCTGGAACCCACACTACATGGTTTCTGGTCCTACTGGAGTTTTCCCTGCGTGGAGATAGTTTGTAAATGCTTTCTGCTAAAGAAAAGGGTTTGTGTTTTGCTTGGAAATGTTGTGATGTAAACAGGACCTAATAAATTCAGTTATTAGGCTTAGTTTATTTATCATTTATTTAATTGTGTATTTTACTGGTAATTTCAGTTTGAGTTGCAAAGCGTTCCATAAAAATGTAATCAGCCAGTGCCTTTCCGCTCAGCGTAGGCTGCTTTGAAGGGGATTGTTGAAACAAAGTTTTTGTACTAGTATTGGTAATAAATTAGTATTGCTGATACTGGTTTTATTGTCCTGTTATTGCTTTAATTTCCTCATTTTTGGACTTTTTAAATATTGTGTGAATACTTTTTAATGCGCGGCCCTTTGATCAATGAGCAGTTGTTTTAAATGTGCTTTAGGAAAGAGGGAAACGTCCCTGGTTACAGAGCTGGAATTCTTTCTCGGGGTTTGGAAACAGGCTGTGGTCCTCCTGCTGAGGTGTTAATGACTCAGATGCTTTCTGTGGAGCTTGTGTTAATCGTCTCATTGTTCTGCTCCGACTCAGTCCACAAGCTACTCTCTTTATAAACTGACATCAAACAAACGGCCTGATCTCTGATCTGACTTTATGAATCTGGAGACATTTAGAGCTGGAGAAGCAGCATGTGGTCACATTTGAGTTCTGGATTCCAGATTCCTTCAAAAATATGTTTTTCTGTTTGTTTCTTATTTTACTTCTTTTAGAGGATCTGAATTCTTTCCAACTCTGTTTCTCAGCATGTTCCACTCACACTGCTTCAGGTGAGTATCAGCGGAGGAAAGTCAAAGTGGATCCGCTGCAGCAATATGAAATCAGAAGCTTAGACGGCTGTAGAAGAAGGAAAACCGAACAGCACCGACTGCAGTTCAGCAGGAACTCTTTAGATCGGGCTTCGGCTCATTGATCTGATTACTAACTCAACATTAATCTGTTTGTCAGGAGAAATATTCCCACCTAAGCCTGAAATTTCCTGAAGTCCAACATCAATCTTCTCAGCTGTTACTAAGGATTTCTCTGCACATGCAGGAAACTCATTTTCTTATTAGAGACTTTGTTATCTGAGCACGGTGAGGGATGGAGATGAAGTTTTATCTGTGTGATTTATGGGAGTAAATCAAGCTCAGCAGACTGTTTAATGACTGACTGAAAGAACGTCTCCATCAACACGATGAAGCCTCAGCTTCAGTTTAACTTGTAAAACAGGAGGAGTGTTGATGGAGATTCAGTCTGATGTTTCTGCACACGAGTGAGTCCTGTACTAGGACGCCACCTGCTGGACAAACAGCACGAAACGTTTTTATTTATTCACCAAAAATGGTTAGTTTGTGTTCTCTGAATATTTCAGGATATTTTAAAACATATGAATACAAAGCAGTATAAAAAGTGTTTTCTAAAATTCAATTCAATTTAAATAAATTTAATGAATTTCTATTTATAAAGCGTTTTCATACCAAATAAGCAGCACAGAGTCTTTTATATAATAAAAACGTTCTTACAATTCTTGCATATTAAAAACACAAACCTGCACACACCATAATATATAATCTAATTTAAATATAACTAATTTATTCTTTAATTTAAAAACACCCACCTGATCCAACTCGCTGTCTCTCTCTCACACACACGTACAAAACAATAAAAACAGAATACAAAAGGTACCTAAATGAGTAGTATATGTCTGTCTCCTGAGAACTCAGAACTTCACTGTATTATCACAGATTGTTTAAAAATGTTTTACAAAATGCTTTAAAATTCCACAGATTTATGTTTGGCACTGTGATTTTAAAAATATAAAGGCCTATAACTTTGATGTGATAGCATAACTGGGTGTACTTACTGCTTCATGTACTTACACTTCAAATCTAATTGGAACAACTATGTATTTTAATGGTCATCAACTTAAAAATTTGTGTTCCATTTAAAAATTCCTTTTGAAGAATGCGAACAACTTGATTTTTATGAGTAACCAACTGAAAAACTTTATAATTATGGTAATTATGTTTATAACACTTAAAATTCCTTTTAAATAATGTGGAAAAATATTTGGAAAACCTTAATTTATGAATGAATGAAATGAATGAAAAATACTTTATTAATCCCAAAGGGAAATTCAATTTATATTTATATGAGCCATTAGCTTAAAACATGTGTTTATGCTGCTAATTATTGAGTGAATAATAATTAAAATACCTCAGATTATAGAGGAAAAGTTAATTTACCTAACTCGAAGTAGTACGTTGGTTGAAAAATAATTTGTGCGTGTGTATATTCGCTGCACCTATCTGTTTATTTTCATATGAAAGTCCATGGTTAAAGCTCTAGAATCTTTAGTTATAAGTATGTATTGACATCTCTGGCATTTATAATGAACCAAACCTTTAGAAAATCGCTATAAAATTGAGCAAGTTATGGTTATTTAAGTACATGCACCATTGAAACAATGTAAGTGAGCTAACTGTGGCAAGATGGCTGCCAGCGTGGACGTTCGACCCCATTGGCCAACAGTGCAGATGAGACATCTACTGTAGATATCTGTGGTCATATGTATGAACAAATCTAAAATTCTTTGCTGTCAGATCATTAGTGGAGGTCATAATACACCAATGATGTTACACAATGTCTCTTTAAAATGATTTTTAATATAGGTGCAGGTGATCTTGGGCAGATGCAGGTGTTTGAGTGATGTGTAGCACAAAACGGATCATCTACTAAGATTTAAACAACATGTGTGTAAAGGTGGCAAACGTGAGTTCATAATTTAAAGAATTTTATCTTAAATTGTGATTGTAGCTAGCATTCATATATTTTATTCTGCAACTTCCTGTAAATTCGGAAATGTTTTATTTTGAAAGGGTCATGTCTCATGTTAACAGCAGCCATTGATGTGTAAAAAATTACGGGAAACGAAACATAAACGTATTTCATGGAGCTAATACAGTAATTAGCTGTAGTAAAAAGCAGAGTTACAGCCTTAGCACCAGTCGAGAGTGGCAACAAGGTAAATTTAATTACTACATCAAGGCATATAAAAATCAGTTGTTTTTTGTGTAAACATTGCTAAACTGTGATACTGTAAGCTAACTGAGGTATCGGAAGTAACGCCATACATAAATGAAATGTACATTTTTCTGTTCTTTATTTTGTTTAGCTCTTACGGTTGTTTATGATTGGGTCAAGAAAGTTTGGATGGAATAAAAACCACTACAGACCATCAGTTAAAAGTGTTTTTTCGACTTGGACGCAACAATGTGATTAATAAAAAAAACTGAATTAGTAGTTGCTTCTAAAAGAATGCAATGTAAACATTTCAGATTACTTAATGTGCATTTATCTACTACATTGGTTGGTAGCTCAGGTGGTAATTTGACTGGTATAGTGCTGCTGCTATACTGCAT
>JBAFTA010000025.1:23352180-23386361 GCA_036919975.1 Melanotaenia parkinsoni | reverse complement strand
GGAGGAGCTGAGACAGATCCACACTGGAGTCCAGAGAGCAGGAAGATGATTGAGTCTCTGGGAAAACTGGCTTTTGAGCAGCTGCAGAAAGGAAACCTGATCTTCTATGAATCAGACCTGATAGAGTGTGGCATCGATATCACAGCAGCCTCAGTTTACTCAGGAGTGTTCACACAGATCTTCAAAGAGGAGAGAGGACTGTACCAGGAGAAGGTGTTCAGCTTCGTCCACCTGAGTGTTCAGGAGTTTCTGGCTGCTCTTCACGTCCATCTGACCTTCATCAAGTCTGGTGTTAATCTGTTAGACCATCAAAAATCATCTCAGTTGTCTAAAGACCTAAGAGAAAAACCTAAACTCAGACATCTTCATCAGTTCGCTGTGGACCAGTCCTTGAAAAGCCCAAATGGACACCTGGACCTGGTCCTTCGTTTCCTCCTGGGTCTTTCAGTGAAAACCAATCAGACTGTCCTAAAAGGCCTGCTGACACAAACAGGAAGTAGCTCACAGAAAAATCAGTATAAACTAAAGGACCTTCAGACCAATCAGGAAACAGTCCAGTACATCAAGAAGATCAGTGAGAGTGTGTCTGCAGAGAGAAGCATCCATCTGTTCCACTGTCTGAATGAACTGAATGACCGTTCTCTGGTGGAGGAGATCCGACAGTTCTTGAGTTCAGGAAATCTTACCCCAGATGAACTGTCTCCTGCTCAGTGGTCAGCTCTGGTCTTCATCTTACTGACATCAGAAAAAGATCTGGAGGTGTTTGACCTGAAGAAATATTCTGCTTCAGAGGAGGCTCTGCTGAGACTGCTGCCAGTGGTCAAAGCCTCCAAGAAAGCTCTGTAGGTGGATTTATTCTTTTAAATGGTTTTTATTTTATTTTATTTTATTTTATTACATAATAACTAAAATAGATTGTGTCCATTGTAAATTCTTCTACAGTCTGAGTGGCTGTAACCTCTCAGAGAGAAGCTGTGAAGCTCTGTCCTCAGTTCTCAGCTCCCCATCCTCCAATCTGAGAGAACTGGACCTGAATAACAACAACCTGGAGGATTCAGGGGTGAAGCAGCTGTCTGATGGACTGAAGAGTCCACATTGTAAACTGGAGACTCTCAGGTCAGGATACAGATGATTAGTTAGGTCTTAGTTAGGTTGTTGAACATATTGAACATATTCAGCATCTGCAAGATTTCTGTGTAAATATGGAACATGTGTTTTTTTCAAAATGGAGGAATTCGTAACTTGTAGATTTGATTTGAAAATTTGTAGAATATGAAGCTTCCAACAAAGTTGCTGAACAAAATGATTGTCTAAAAAACTTAATCTCCATAAAAAGATTCACATGCATAGAAATTGAGCTTATCTTTGCATAAAAACACCAAACACGACCACCTGCAGAAAAGTCACATTAACAAGATTTTGCATTTTGAAGCAAGTTTTCCTTCACTGTCATTTTCTTGCATCCTGAGTTGAGACACCTTTTTACCTCCAGGCTGTCAGGATGTCTGGTCACAGAGGAAGGTTGCACTTCTTTGAACTCAGCTCTCGAATCCAACCCCTCCCATCTGAAAGAGCTGGACCTGAGCTACAATCATCTGGGAGATTCAGGAGCGAACCTCCTGTTTACAGGATTGAAGAATCCACACTGGAAACTGGACACGCTCAGGTACGAAGAGTCGCTTTCTGTTTCATCTTCCAGTGCTTGTTTTTGTTCAAAGAAGAACGGAGTTTGTGAACATATGGATAACTATTTTTTTTTTATTAAAAACATTATAAGCTTGCAATGAAATGTTTTTAGTAATGACTGTTAGCCGGGCACTTCAGCTCAAGCTTAAACATCTTTACATCCCTTGGTTCAGACAGCTGCTCGTCTCAGCACCTTCCATTGCTTCACATCAGTTTTGCTTAGATAAACAATCTTTAGGTGATTTTGAATATTATCGTTTTTCTTTATATTCACTTTTAAACACAGTAATTGATAATAGAATTAATCATTTTGCTTTTTGAAAAAGAATTGTTGAATTTTTCTGGACTCTTTGTTCTGATTGGTGTAAGAGTTGTTGCGATGAAAGGTGAAGTATCTAAATGCAGAATAAGGGCTCCTACACAAACTTAATAAGCAGTTATGTAGTTTTCTAAAGAGTTTATTTCCTGGCAAAAGTTCAAACAAAAGGAGACAAATAGTGCAGATTGACAGCAGGTAAAAGTCTAAATCTAGTCTAGGTGTTAAACTCCGGGCCACAACGGGTCGCCTCCCTGCAGGTTTTCTTGTTTCCCTTCTCCAGCTCACCTGACTGAAATAAATGGGTCATTGTGAGGAAGTTAACAAGAAGCAGCTCGAGCCATTTGATTTGAATCAGGTGTGATGGAGCAGAGAAACAATAAAAATTGCAGGATAGCGGCCCTCAAGGACCAGAGTCTGGTGGTCTGAACTAAGTACTTGGTTGTGGCTGGTGACCTTGTGCCTTCTTCATGGTTGTCATTAACCTGTGATATCCAAAGCTTTTTTTAACCGTCCTGAACATCTGCTATGTTGCCTTCTGGTTGTTCAATCCCTTCAGTTATGATAATCTTTCTTGTCTTTGAAATGATTCGGCTGCATTTATCCCGTCCGAATGACATTGAGATGTTCTTGCTGTCTGTCCTGGTAAGTTGGATCAGTAAGTTCTTGTCAGGTTGAGTCCTTGATGTCATCTGTGTAGAGGAGGTGGCCGATGGTTGCTCTGCTACTTAACCAATATCCATAGCTATTGTTGGTGATAATCTGATTATAGGGGTTCAGGTTGTGGGGACTTGATAAAGACTTGTGCAGTTTGCTTTAAATTTGACTCATGAGTTTTCTTCCACAATCCCACTGAGATCTTGATGAAGGCTCTCAGTGTCCTGTTGATGTACTTTTCCAAGCTTTCTGGTATCTGTCTGTGTGATATAGAGAAGTTAATTTTTGTAGTCAGTTCAGACAGACAAGAGCTTTCTGTACAAAGGCAGGCAATTGAGTAGTTGAATGGAGCTATCGATCGGGGATTCATTATCATGGCTGTCCAACCTTGGACAAGCCTCTCCTGAGGTCTCATTCATGAAGGGCTTAAAGATTGGTACCTTAGATTCAGAAGATCACTGGTTTAATTTCCAGTCTGAGAAAGCTCCAGAAGCACTGGAATCATTATGTGAGAGTGAGAGACATTGAAATGAAGCCAGTTCCATTTTAACAAGGTCTACTTCAGGCGCCAGGTGAACTAGGACATGCTGATAAGAGGTAGGCTACTAGAAAAACAACATTCATGGTCAAGAGTCTGCTGGAATGCTACTGCACCAGCATACCCAGTCAGAGCAGATATTTCATACCAATGCACAGGCATAGAGTCATTACCACTGTAGGTCTGTTACACAAACAGATTACCTTTGGGTGTGTGTTTGGGAGGACAGTCTTGTGTTGGATAGGAAATAACTGTGTTTATCCTGCAGGGTGGACAATGGTGGAGAGGAGAGGTTAAAACCTGGTCTGAAGAAGTGTAAGTTTGACAAACATCAAACCATCAGTTAGTTTTTAATTATAGAGTTTATGTTTTTCTATTTCTCACAAGGCCCAAAAAATATCTAATCAGTTGTTGAACTTTATGATTTTCAAGAACATTTAAATAAAGAAAAAATAAATCAGATATACTGGGTGATAATCTCCAGCTATGTTGGGTTTTTCTCTCTGTTAGATTCCCGTAAACTTGAAGTGGACACGAAGTCAGTCAACTCCAACCTCAAACTGTCTAACAACAACAGGAAGGTGACGCTTGTGAAAGGGAAGCAGCCATATCCGGATCATCCTGACAGATTTGATTTCTGGCAGCTGCTGTGTGAAAGTCCTCTAACTGGTCGTTGTTACTGGGAGGTGGAGTGGAAGGGAGGGGTTCGTATATCGGTGAGCTACAGAGGAATCAAGAGGAGAGGAGAAAATAACGACTGTAGGTTTGGAGAGAACGATCAGTCCTGGAGACTGAGCTGCTCTGATGGCGGTTACTCCGTCTGTCACAGGAACAATCTGACATTTATCTCGTCCTCCTGCGTCTCCCACAGAGTAGCAGTGTATGTGGACTGTGCTGCTGGGTCTCTGACCTTCTACAGAGTCTCCAACGACTCTCTGGTCCACCTCCACACCTTCCACACCACATTCACTGAACCTCTGTTTGCTGGCTTTGGGTTTACCTCGTATGACTCCTCAGTGTCTCTGTAGGAAGGAGGGTTTCAGAGCTTCAGCTCTGTGGTTTTAAAAGAAAATAAACAATATGTGTTAAAGCTATGCATTGTAGAAGTAAGCCCACGTTTCCAAATAGATCTAAGTTTTACAGCTGAAAACTCTAAATACTCTGTTCATGGTGTAAATAAAATATTGATGAAAGTAGGGGGGAAGGCACAGCAAACACACGGTTTGAAAATAATATTTAATACGTTAAAAGAAATACAGATGAACAAAAGGTCTGTTTTATATATGAGGGCATTATAAAAGCCATCTGATCCTTGTGAGGGGTAGAAATTCAGCCAATCCAACCTGAACAACAGTGTATGAAATATCTGTGAAGTGTCTTCCCATCGACCCAGCAGCTTGACCAGAAGTACTTGGTAGAGCCCAGCGATGGCAATAAGCTGCAGCAATGGTTTTCTGTTCAATGCTGTCAAGTCCAATTTATGATGTTTTTTATATTTATATTAACCGTTTTTAATCAGACGTTTGTTCGGTAGTGAGCTGCATTCAATAAAATCGGCTCCATCAGCATGTCACATGGACATATTTTTATTAATTTGATTTTCCTGTGTGTGTGTGTGTCTTTTGTTAGTTATTACGATTTGTCTTTTAGATTATGTCAAATAACATGATTCTCCGTTGCGATGTGTAGAAGCGATGCTCTGTTGACAGTTTAAATCTCCACAGACGGATTAAACTTCCTGCTAGAAATACAACTTTTAAAATGGAACAAACTCGGGTCTTTGAGGGCCACTATCCTGCAGGATTTAGTTGTTTCTCTGCTCCAACAAACCTGATTGATATCAAATGGATTCGACAGCTTCTTATCAACTCTTTTGTTTTGTTAATTAAACATGTTTTAATCTGCTGTGAAAGTATGACCGACAGCTAATTATGCACTTTTATTGTATAGTGTATACAATGTTTCTTTCATTTAATTGTATTTTTATTTAACTTGTTTTTATCTCCTTTTTGAGCTGCTGTAACAGGGAACTTTCCCCATGTGGGATTAATAAAGATTATCTTATCTTATCTTAAGACCAAAAGTAACTCAGGAGCTTTACAGTTATACATCTACATCAAAGGTTTTAACGATGTCTGATTTTTATGTGATGATCTTTGTTGACATAATTGGCATTTAAAATGTAAGTATGTTAGAATAAAGTTGAATAAAGGCATTCCATTTTTAGTGTCTAACAAAGTTCTGACTAAGTTTGGTGTGTTTTGATTTGTCTTGACTCAAAAAACTACATTCAGTTTGAGCCTGCTGGGATTCTACTGGTGGGTGAGTTGGTTAACAGAGAGGGACGACTACATATGTGTTCCTGTCACTATATAAGTTGGCAGTCACTCCCAAAGAATTTTCATTAGTACCTAATGCCATTCCTTCAGGTAACCTAATGTTTGAAAACTCAGGTAGCTTTCCACACACCTCCGGTCCACTGTTTTGTTTTTTAGTATCCCCAAAAAGGTTAATAAACATTTCCTAAAATAAACCTTTTACTTCTGATAGCTACATTTTTCATACATAAATTTAAATTTACCAGTAAAATACCATGTTTCACTTACTGTCTTAATTATGAAATCAAATCAGAACCAATTAAAAGGGTTTCAATTTTTATTTTTTATATGTAAATCTCCACATTTGTTTTAATAATTTTATATTTTCACCTCTGACAATCTGAATGTAATGTTAATGTGTTGTATACTTGTTGATTATTAAAGCATAAAATATTTTTTTTTCTTTTTTTTTTAAATAACCGCTGTACTAATCCGCCAATCAAACGGTGACAGTTGTATATCCGGGTTAAAAGTTGATCTACTTCCGGTAACACGCGACGTAAACAAACCACACGCGGTGTTTGTGAAAGTTCGGCTAACAGATAGACGTGTGCTGTTAGTTCGGGTTGGTTTGGTCCGGACGGAGGAGAAACGGTCAACATGGTAAAGTGCGTCGTGTCAGGGTGTCCGAACCGGATCGTGAGCTACAACCGCGGAGTGTTCAACCGACCACCGAGGAGGTTCTTTAACTTCCCCAAAGACCCGGACCGAGTCAAGGTATGGACTCAAGGCAATATGGGTTCGGTTTGGTTCCGGCTCAGAAACAAATATTTAATTTCAGTAAACAAAGCGATTAGTTTTTTTGTTTGTTTGTTTGAGTTTTTGTTTGTTTATTTGTTTTGTTTTTAAGTGGGATTTACAAACTCGAGGCTTTTCTATTGTATTATTATTACTGTTATTACTATTAAATTCTTCAGTGTCATCTCCAGGCTCCTCTCGATTTTCCTCAGATTGTTATAGATTTACAAAAACCAACCAAACAAACAAACAAAAAAATCTATGTAAATGATAAAAGTGGTAAAGAATATTTCATTGGTTCGGACTGACTGCGTATTTAATAAGATGCATTTATGATTATTTATACAGCTACACTTTCCTGTAAAGATGTTTCTCATCTTTATGTTAAAACTAGTTTATTGTTTGTTTTTGTAAATAAGAAAAACTATCAGTTGTATTAAATAAACTGATTGATTTCTTGGCTGAAATAAGCTGCTAGTTGAAATCTGGACATCAAATTCTTGCCGTTGAATTTTACTTTAAAATTTGATGATTTTTTGCGTCAGACATTTATATTAGAAAACATGGAAGCTAAACCTTTCATTTAGGAGAGACGATGCAGCCGAGCAGGTAAAAACTTCCAGCTTCATGTATCTTGGCAGACTGAATATCATCCGTAACTCAGACTGACAGCTGCTGTGTGAAGCAGGTGTACAGAGGTGATCACGACACAAAAATTAACACTGAAAATACTGGAAAGTTTTTCTTTCCACAAAAAGAGCAGAATGTCTTCAGTTCTGGTGTGTTTGCATGTGAATGACGTCACACATATAAAAACATTTTTCATGAACATCCATGGAACAGACTGATTATACATAGAAACCCTGTAAACCCTCTGATGTCCAGGTGTGGCTGGCAGCACTGAGGGAGACGGACAGGGACACCTCCGAGCAGCTTGTCATCTGTGAAGAACACTTCCTGCCAGAGGACATCTCCAAAAAAGGGCTCATCAGTGACGCTATACCCATTACGCCCCCTTTCTTTGACAGACCTCTCAGCCCGATGGGCTCCTGGGGGCCTGAGCAGTGGTCCACTGGAGACGGTGGTGAAGAAGATAAAGGTCGAGCACCAAATGCTCCACCTTCACAAAAGCAGGTCTGGAGACATGTTTTTACCTTTTTGTGTAGTCATGTGAAAAAAGTAATCCCTCTTTCACTTCTGAGGTTTTTCCATATCAAGTCTGAAAATCCTCAGAGATGCTGAATAAAAGACATCTGGAAGTCTTCTTAACGGTCATGTTGACCACTCAAAGCGCTTTAACACTACATATTCACACACACTCATTCAGCACTTATGTTGTTAAACACTAAGTTGTTTTTTTTCCTATAACACACATTCATACCCCGATAGACACGTCAGGAGGCAACGTAGAGTTCTGTGTCTTGCGCAGGCATGTGGTCGGGGGAAGCCTGGAATCAGTCAGAAACAGTTAAAAAGAAATGAATTTTTGAATAGGGCTCAATCAGAATTCTGTATTCACAGAGTAAGACAGAAGTAACCTAGTAAGTAACCTAGTAATTTAGTAGCTATGAAAATTCGAACTAATGCTCAGTTTGCTGACATTCTATCTATTAAATCTAAAGATGGGATGTTGGTAACAGAACCCAAACAAATAAAGTTGTTTTTTTAACCATTTTATGCTGAAATTTATAAATCAGATGATGTATGTAAAAAAAATTACCTATACCTATATTACCATAATCCAAATGAACAAAATATTCTATTTTGCATCTAGCAGCAGATAAAATTAAAGGCAGAATTGAAAGATGAATTTAAGATTTAGTTACCATTTTGCAGCCGTCCTAGTTCCATTTATTATATCAATATATTTAGTTTTCTTTATTTATAAGTATGATTATTTGTTATGGAGGGTTTAAGGTCCGAGGGGTAGGGTGGGGATTTACAATTTAATTTGATTTGTTATAATCATTAATGCCATTGTTCTTTCTTATGAAGAAAATATGAATAAAATATTTGATCACAAAGTAAAATATCTATCTATATCTGCATGTAGCCACTAACAAAAAGCGAAAGCAGCCAGTAAATGTCAGTAAAATCCTCTCGGTTCTCTCTGATCTCCAGGGTCCAGGTCGAGGCTTGGAGAATCCTCCAGCAGGTCAGAGTATCAGGTAACAACCAGCCTGAAACTTTCACGTACTCTTCCTGTGCTCAGCGGTGTGTGGGGAAACATTTTCATATTTGCCTTTGTCTCGTCTCCTCCAGCGATCCTCAGCAGCAGAATAAAACAACCAGCACGACCACCGGACTGAGTAAGTCAGGAGAGATGTGAGGCGAAAGATTAAAAGATAAAACGTGTAACAACGTCTGTGATATGAGTCTGTCGTGGTTTTTTTATGTTGTTTCGTGCATTAACATGTTCAACCATTGATGACATGAGATGATAAAAACTCACTTTGAACAAGACAGATATCTTGTTGTCGTATCAGTAGGGACTTTCTTACAGGCAAGTTTTATATAAGTTTATAATATTCTCACAGAAGATAGAAATGATGTCCTACACAAACTCCTTCACCTGCAGAGGAACGGTGTTTGTATTAAAGCAGTGAACACAACATCATCGGAAGAATCAAGACGTAAACAGAAGCCTGACTCAGCGATCTCGGGCAGTTTTACCAGCATGAAGCTGGAAGTCGTTCTTTTAATGCAGAGGTTCCCAAACTTTGCTGCTGTGTCCTCTTTTCATCTACAAAAATAACATCAAGCATGGCCTGTTGGGATTCTAACTGTCGGTGTGGTTCTGCGTTCAGATGCGCCGCTGTCCCTGCTGACTCAGGGTTTCCTGCAGCTCCTGTTGGCGGCTCCTGACGGCTCTGTGGACCTCCGGCAGGCGGCTGCCAGCCTGCAGACCCCCACCCGGCGAGTCCGAAACATTGTCAACGTCCTGGACGACATCGGTCTCGTCCACAGGGAGTCGGAGAGGAGGATCAGCTGGATGTGAGTTTCATGTCTTCATGTTTCTGGAGTCATGTTCTGCGTCTTGTTTGTCTTTATATTTTGCAAACATCTCAACTCCAAACAGAAACCCAGTTTTTTGTTGGTTCTTTTTGGAAACTTCTCATCAGTTTCAGCTTGTCTGTGGCTGTTTGTGTGTTCAGAGGAAACACATCCATCTGCAGCTTCCTGTGGAGGAACCCCCTGAAGTTCCTGACAGCGCTGGAGAAGCTGCAACTGGTGGAGCACAAACTGGACAGACTCATCAAAAGCTGCTCGCAGCAGCTCCTGGACCTGACCGACAACGTGGACAACTCTGCATATCCTTCCTCACCTCCATCCAAAATCAGCTTCTCATGCTGAGAAAATATCACATTCAGATGTTTTCACTCACCAGTGTGGATTACTTTCACCGTGGAAGTGATTTCACCATGCACGTACGTTAAAATAAATCCGACATACACACACAGAAATGTGCACATGCACACGGTTGTTCCCACTTCTGTCAGAGGACAGAGTGCACGTGTCGGAAAATACGTCAACCACCTGAAAATCACACGAAAATATGAGTTTTCTAAATTCTCTCAGGCAGGTGAAGGTGGAAGCGTCTTGCTCCAATGTGGAGCAGATGGAGGATTTCTCCTGCTCTGGTGTTACACCAATAGTGTCACGGTCGTCACGGCAACGCGTACGGCAAGCTGAATGTATGTTATTTCAGGAGTTTCTGAGTCGTTTTAGGGTTTAAACGGATCCAGTATTCTTTGTAAGTTTTATTAACATCTACACGTTGTCAGAGATCTGAACTTTAAGAATATTTAGAGCGACTCCGCTGAATGAAACGCTTCATCAGGACATTTAAAAAGGTCAACTTTTTTTTCATCACAGCCTTTCTGGGTGTGAATCAGGGAAACCTTGTATTGTTCTGGTATTTCAGAAATGCAAGTAGATTAAACTAAATCAACTAAATATATTCAAGTTTGTGATTTTAAGGTAACAAAATGTGAAAAAGTTCATAGGGTATTAATATTTTTTCAAAGCACAGTAGGAAAATTGAATATATTTAGTTTAGTAGTTTAGAAATCGTGTTAACAATTTGTTCTTTAAAAAAATGTTTAAAATGAGGTTTATACTGAAACTTTGAGGGTTATTTTTCATAGTTTAAAAGAAAGGAGGTGAAACTAAAGACGAATGTGAGGAAATAAAATATGTTGATGCAGAGGGAAGTTTTATGTAAAATTATGAATCGCTCCTTCTTTAACGAATCTTCACGTTGGCCTACGTGAGGTGTGAGGACATCGTTCAGCTCGCCACTCAGGAGCAGACTGTGATCATCATCAAAGCTCCGCCGGAAACAAAACTTCACATTCCTGAGCCGAAGGAGGTAAACCAGACTGCATGCTGGTATGAAGATGTTTTCTTTTACAGAAATGAAATTCTGACATGTTTCGAGTCGGTACTGAGCCTGGAGGTGAGAATTTTAATAATAATAAAAGAGCATTAAGATAGAAACTACCTGGTTTCTGTTTTCTATCCAGATTATTTTTATTTTATTTATTTATTTATATAAATGACAGAATATGTTGGTGTGTTGCTTCAGGACAGAATTCATTTGCATCTGGTGGCGGAGAAGAGTCCGATCACGGTGCTGAGCTTTGAGGTGGACTCAGCAGGGGTACCGACCTCCAGCCCAACGGCACGGAGCAGCGTCGTCTTTACAGAGCTGAAGGAGGGTCGCGTTGGGGCCCGCGCAGCGCAGTCAGGTAACAGGAAAATGATCCGCCTATCGTACTGCCACTACAGTAGCCCAGAAGGGACACATTAAACTGACTGCGGCTGCAGCAGGCATTTTGCCTTTTTTTGCAGCCTCCATGTTTCTTCCTGCCCAGCCAGGCCGTTAGATTGGCTGTAGTTGTTGTTAAAGCCAGTAGACCAGTACCCCAGTCTAATCTCACACAGTGAGAGGAACCATCCAGCAGTGAGAAATAAGATGGTGTAAAGGGAACAGGGACAGAAGACAGTTATCTTGTAAAGTGAAATAAAGCAGTTTAATGAAAATACAGGTTCCTGTTTGCTCCAGATTGCTTTAAATTGTCCACTAACAATAATGGATGCTCTTTGAAGCCCCCGTCACACCATTAAAAAGGTTCAAAATGGTTTAGTCCACACCCAACCTGGTCGTTTTAGCTGAGTAGGATCACTCTATGCGTACAGGCTACGTATAGAGTGCTCGGACAGCCAGAGGAGCAAGTCACATCTTTCCCTAAGAAATGGAAAATCAGGCTACCTGAAAAGAAAGGAAGAGAGGAAAAGCAGCTGAGAGGTGAGAATCACACCTGAACCAACACTTAGTCTGAGCTGCTATCAGCAGCAGTTTTCTCAGAAGGCAGCACATAATTTAGAGGCAACACAGATTAATTACTGTCTGAATTTGATCAGTTATTGCTGTAAAATGTTGTCATCCATGCAGTAAAACTATGCCAACTTTTAAACCTTTCCCCACTGATCAGTCAGGTCATGTTTAGGATTCCTTGTAATCTTATGATGGTGAAGATGTCAGTGTCATTGTGTTATCTGGGAAACTAAATGCAAAAGACCTCAAAAACCACGTGTTACCACCAAATGATCTGCACCTGCAGCAGTTGTTCTGTGCCTTGTTTCATCCATTGTTTCTGGAAATAATATTTTTCATAATATTTTATTAGTTGGTGTTTAAGTTTCAGCAGCATTTGTTTGTTGTAGCAGTAATAGTCGGCTTAGTGGGTGTTTATGATTAAAAAATGTGGAGAAATCGGGGGCCTGGGCCCCAGTAGAGCCTTATATTTAGACCACCCCTGCGACTCGGTGATACTGCGGAGAGAAAATAAGGCAATCACATTAACTGATCTCACTTTGTTCCAGACTCGTGTGATTTGACTGAGGAAGACGCAGATGGAGGAAGCAAAGCGGACTCTGAAGCTGTCGGGAAGAAGACTGACCAGACGAAAACGGTGGGGCAGACGTTCACCGGGCAGCCCAGGTGTATGCCCGGCCAACCCACCGAGGTGGGACCCCCCTGTCAGTCGCCAACATGCCTCCGCTCCTCCAAACATGCATGCAGCTCTCTCACTGAAGCAGACAGGGAGAAGATCTTTAAATGCTTCTGGGAGGACATGGACTGGGAACAAAGAAAAAACTACATGTGCAGTTTGGTGGAGGTCATGGCCGTCCAGAGGAGACGGGGGTCTGGGTGTTCACAGATGGAATCCAGCCTTGTTTTCCACCTGAGTGTTGATGGGTGGAGGAGGAGGGTGTGCAAGGCCTTGTTCCTGGCAACCTTAGGACTACAGGAGTCGATGGTTCTGAAATGGATCCGAGAGAAGAGAGAAACAAACGAGAGCGGAGGCGAGGTTCCGGAGGACTTTCCCGCAGGACCATCCAGACCTGCTGTATCCTGATACATCCTGATACTACGTCTACTACTTTTACATCAGTGTTACCTGATGTCAGAGAACCTCGTTTCCTTTAATGCATCTTTTTTTGTTTTTCATGCCTCCTGATGAACAGCAAACTAAAAGCTAAATGTGGTGACTTGTTCTCAGATAATCTCAGAGCGATGTTTCTTTTGTCCGTCACCTCTGCAGAGAAGCTGCAGCCTGAGAGCTGTGGTCAAACTTCTTCAAACTGCACTAAAAGCCCAAATCTGAGCGACTGATTGGGCATGGGCTGATGTGAAAAGCATCATCTGTCACTGAACGCAGCGGACGCGTTATAAATCCTGGATTCTACCAGGCATGTCACTTTCTTTAGCGTTTGAACATGTTTGAAAACTGAACACCGTTCAAGCTGAATCAGCATGTCGGACCTTTTTCTTTGTGATCCAGCAGAGATTGTGTTCATGCTTCTGTCTTTTTCACATTTATACCATCTTTTTTATTGGAAAACGAACATGAAACTCATCACCTTGTACGTCAGAGCCTGTATGACGTCATGATGCATTCAGGTAAATCTTGTAAACTTTGAAATGTGTATCAAAGATACTAGATGTATCAAAAACATGACAATGCTCAAACACTGGTATCTTGGAATGCTTATCTCCATGGAAACGCCCCAAAGACATGATGTGCTCCGTCATCTGTTACCTGAAGCATCACGGTACAGGACAAACGACGATTTCAGACGAACCGGAGGCTCACTGAAGTCCTGCATGTTGTCACATGACTGTTTCAGGCAGCTCCGTCCTGAGGAGCAGAGCCAGCAGCTGACCACCAGGGGGCGCCAGCATCCTGAAGAATCATTACCTGGGCAGCTCATCTGCAGGCACACGAGGTAAACCTGATGAGGTCTTACCTGAGTGTGTGATGAAGGTTCCAGTCATGAAACTGATCCATTTTCGGGTTTTATTTGAACTCCTGCCATGAAGAAGCATCGACCTGCTGAGCTCATAAAGTGCAGAACATCTGATGCATCAGTTTAATAGTCATTAACCACACACACACAGTAAAATCATGTTTCCAGTGCTTGAGTTGTTGTAAAAAAACTGGAACCAATAAAATATAAAGTTATAAAAATGCAGAAAAATGTCCTTTTGTCTCTGAGAAAAAACCTCATCACTGATGTTTTCATGACCCAGACATGAAGCTGATGAGTTAAAGTTCTGAAGTGTTAAGAAACTGACAAGCACAACTTTAAATTGATGTTTTTAAATGCACAAGTCTTTGAGGACCTGACCCGAACCAGTTCTGATGTCCTCCAATAATTCTGAGCTGCTGATACACAGAATGTGATGTTTGGATCCTCTTCATCACCTACAACAGCAGCAGCTGGATTTAATGTGAAGGTTTTACACAACAGGTTTATTGTTTTGTTATCATTACAGTTGTGATTAATGAAGACGTGACTATAGACCCCTCCCACTCTGAGACCGTGTTTGTGGTAATACTCAGGCTCAGCCAGCAGAGGGCAGCATCGAGCAGTCTCTCGTTCAGGAAACGAGGAGGAAAGTCTGACTCTGCCTTCCTTCCTCCACCCTGAGCCTTTCCTGGCTTAACCAAACAGAAGATGGATGGTTTGTCTTCAAGGTGTTTTAGCCATAAAGTGATTGGGTAAAAAGTCATTAATGTAAAGTTCAGAACGCTCAGTGGACGTTCATAAACTAAAATCAAGAGTTTTAATTTCTCTTAAAGTGAGATTTAAGTCTCATTTCCTCTCCTCAGTCCTCTGTTTAGCAGAGATAATGTAGAGGTCATCTAACCCTTTCACCTGAGGTCTTGAGGACTGGATGACCTCTGGTAACCCCCCCTGTGAAACAGAGGTAGGACCAAAGGGTGGAATTGAAGCCGAGTCTCAAGATTAGTGTGAGATTTACTGAGTTTGTCCTTGAAGAATTTCTTCTCTGCAGATTTTTATCAGGATGCTTGAGTTTCCTGGAATGACTGCAGCTTCGCTGTGTGAGCTGCACACTGACGTGGATCTGCAGCTGTTCTCAGGTCAGTAAACAAACCCAGAGGAGGGTGTTCACCTGCTAATGCTCCTCTCAGGTAGGCGTATCTTTACAGCAGTGACACATTTCTCTCAGAGGATCAGAGCTGATAAAGTTGCTCAGACAACATGTTGTGAACTTGACCATCTTTTTCAAAGTGATGTAAAACTTTGATTTGCTCCACTGTTGAGCAGTCCAAGTGAAGTGTTGTGTAACATGCACACACTTTGTTTTCCTTCTCTGTGTCACAGAGGTGTGGTTTGTTGGAACAAATCCTCCTCCTGGAGCTGCTGGTCCCAGTTCAGCTGGAGGACTCCACCCTCATGCTGTCAGGACGGGAAACACGAGTCAAACTCAGCCTGAACACAAGAGAGCACAGACGAAGAAGAAAAAGCATCTGAACTGATTCTCAAAGAGGACGAGAGGGTTTCCATGCTCTGGGGGTGAGTCTGTTTTCCTGTTTGTCCCGAGGATGTTTCTGAATTGAAGTCACAGGACGTCGTGTTGCCTTCGCTGTCCCCCGGCAGGCTTTTCCCTCCATCGTTATACAAGCAGACTCCGATGTTCCTGCATGGAGGACTTTCTGTGCAGCTTTGCTGTGTTTTAACGTTCTGGTCTGGTCCTGAGTGGAGATGAAAACGTGGTCAGTGACGTGACGGCAGCAGGAAGCTGGTCCCGTGGTGCGTTGTCCCGCCATCGGTGTCATCGTGTAACATTAACAGAGAGATGAAATCCTCTCATTGAGCTTCCAGATGCTGTTCTCTGAATGAAAGCAGCTGCTGGAAACAGATGTTTCCTGCTTGGACTGAAACTTAATGCCTTATTCAGATCAGGGATTCGGTGGTTTGGGAATTCCATAGAGGCTGTGAGGAAAAAACGAGACAGCTGACACAACAATTGATGACCAAAATAGAAATGTGTTTCTATTCCTCTGCCATGTTCATGTGCATCATTTTCAAATACATATTTGAAAAAGCAGCTTCTTTAACTTTATCATGTTTTCCAGCTTTCCTGACATTCCGAGTCAGAAATCTACCCTGAAATATTCCAACCACACGTTGTAGTGATGCAGGTCATGATGCTGAGACAGTTTCCTCAGAGTTGTGTCTTCATCCCATCCTGCTCTCCTCCTCCTCCATCTTTCCTGTATCCTTCGAGCTAGAAGTCCACTTTGTCTTCCTTTTAGCTCTTTTATTGTTTTCACACAGTGATGGTAACTAGTCGGAAGTGGTCTGACTGATTCTGAAGAATCTCAAACATCCAGTTTTTCCTCCCGTCTGCATCAGAACAATAAAACTCTTGTTTTGTGAGAAGGTCGTCCAATTAGCTTAAATTGACTGAAGTCTGGAGTCATGCTTCTGCGTTTCACCTGAAGTTTATGTGTGTAAATTGAATCATTTAACCTTGACCAGGTCTCTTTGATCTGCAATGAAAACCCAAAATAAATGAAGTACATCTTGTACTATGTATAATCTTGGCCTCTACAGAAAGCTGGAACATGAGATTACTACATAAGTATCAAGACATGTATTACTGTGTCAGAGGAAATTTGCCTGGAGCAGAGTAGGAAATATAAATGTTATCTCCTCCTAAAAGACAACATTAATTTGAGTGAAGACGAGATCTATCAGCTACGGGCTGTTTTAATGCACATGTGCTGCCGATCCTTAATAAAAGTGTATTTAGCACCGAAGGCTGTAAATTAGAGCTGTCTCTTTTAGTTACTTAAATATATCGATTTATATCGTATATCCTAACTCAGTTAAACAATATCGAGATATAAGGTTTGGTTCATATCGCCCAGCCCCATTATCAACCTAATTAATCTAGGAATGCGTAAAGTCATGTCTGGTGAGGAACTGTGCTACAGTAGAAGGTAAAAAGTGAACCCGAGCAGTTTTCCAGGTGTTTAATTGAGGTGTTGCACAGGTAAATATCTGAGAAAGCCATCGGCCGATGATGATGATGGACGCCTCTATCAATGGTCAGAGTCAGGAGGATCCAGGGAAAGCCCCACGTTCACCTTAGAACCAGCATGAGGATCCAGAAAGAAGTGAAGCCCAAAATAGTCTATGATAGGAAGAGTGAACCCTTCACTAAACCTCCTTCATCTCCATGGAAACCAGCAGAAACATCATGGGCAGAGTCTTTAGAGCTGGAACTTTTCTCCACAAAGCAGGAAAAGACCTGATTTCTGATCCTGGCTGCTAGCTGCAGAGTTTCTGTCCCACCGTGATGAACCAGCAGAGTCTCTGCTGTCGTGGAAAAATGAGCAGAAGCTGTAAAGTGGACAGAGCTGTTCTCATGGTTTCCTTGCATTTCCATATAATTGCTTGGGGTAAAGTCTTCGAGCTGAGTTTCTCCCCGTCGTGCGGCTTTGCTGCATGCTAGCATTACTGCTTCCTGGTCCTTAGAACATACTCTCTAGTGGAGGCTCTCATGTTTAACTTTACAGCGGAGTCTTGTAAAGAAGAGATTATAAGCAGATTTGTTCCCATTGTTTTAAGTTAACCTTAAAAAATTCTGAAAGGGAGCAACAAAAATATGAAACAACAACAAAACAGTTGTGTTTGATATGATGGAGAGATAAAAACAGGACCAGTGACCAGCATGATGTTTGAAGATCTGGCCGTGATGGAAGCTGCAGACGGTTTATATGTTTACTGTTCCTTTATTTCCCATCATTCCTCAGTAACAGCACATTTATTTCATGATTTGATGTTTTGTGTGTGTGTGTGTATGTGTGTGTGTGTAAATTCCACTTTTTCTGCAGTTTCACGTCTTCTCTCCCTGATTGAATTCAGCAGCTGCGTCTCTGTTTGAGGAAACCTTGTTAAATAAACCCCTGCAGGTGTGTGTGTGGTTTAAAGCAGACTCGTTAAAGATAATCGGTGTCCCATAGGGACCCAGAAACCTCCAGGGAAAAGAGTTCAAGACCTGAAACACACACACACACATACACACACACATATCCACGAGCATTCGACCCAAATACAGCCCAGAACTTCTCTGGACTTTCAGAGGACCATGTCCACTACAGTGTGTTTAGTCTCTTCTCTCAGCTGACAGCTTCCAGAGCCTGAAGCTTCAGGATTGTTGCTATGGTTACCTGCTGAGCAGTTACAGTCATGTTTTAAGGAATGTAAACAAACTATGGGGCGGTTTGTGGTTGTTAGTGTTGTGAGGTGAGCAGCTCAGGTAGCGGCGCGGTGGTGCAGTGGTGGGGAACGCCCTGGCCGGTTGAACACTGCTCGCCTGTGTCCAGTAAACCGCAGCAGTAAGCGGAAACCTTACACGCGTGTTTTACTCCAGAACAAACATTGTGAGGAACTTGGAGCTTCCAGCTGACATTGCTTGGGTTTGATGCTGATGTCGTCACATATGGAGAGGAGACAAACACACACCGCTGTCTTCTAGTTAACAGTAAACCCTCAAGGATCTGTTTCGTCCTGATTTAGGAAAATATTCTCTTACCTTTATAAGAAAGCTAACAGCATGTTTCCAGAGAGTGGCTCTCCATCCTCTAAATGTTTAATCTGAGAGTTCTCCTGAAAACCTGCTTCAGTGATGGTCGATGATCTGGAAGCCGTCTGAACAGCAAAAACACCACACTGCTTCTCTCCAGAGGTCTCCCCTCCTCACTGATCAATAAGCGCCACGCCTCAGTGATCGGCGTGGCGTGTGGAGGCCGGAGGTCATCTCTGATCCCTTTGTCCTGTCGGACCAACAACAGGAAGTTGTTTTCTAGGGAGCGTTTTGGTCTCAGCTCTCCGTATGTCAGGACATGTTAACAAAGGCTGAGCAGAGCTTGTTAGGGTCAGATGTGTGTTAATGAGCTCAGTTTACACCCCGACAGCAGCCACAAGCTGCAGAGCAGCAAACACTAAGAGGGTCTAAGCAAATAAAGATTCGTAGACTCGTAGTAATGAATGAAAAGTTACTTTGAGTGTGATTGTTGAACGATGTCGAACCTCATCAGCATCTGCGGTGATCTTTGCCTGATGCATAACTTACAGCTGTGAGCTCTGAGCTGTCACCAGTCTGATGTCAGACCAGGTTCCCGTCCAGATTTAAGAACCAGTACCAAAAAGATTTCATAATTTATGTGCAGCAGCTCTTTCAAACATCTCCACACGTCGCTCCTCGTCTTTTTTCACATTGAAACTTCAGCTGCACAGAACGCTGCTTTTGGAGTTTTAACCAGGACTAAGAGATCTGAACATATCACACCACTGGACTGGTTTCCAGTTCATACTTGTTTCCAGTCTGTCACAGGATAGATTTTTAAGTCCTACTCATGGTCTATAAATTCCAGAATCCACCTCGGACATGTTCAGAGAATATAAACCTAGCATGGTCTTAGATCCAAGGATTCAGATATGCTAGGCCAGGCCATGCCAGGGTCCATGCCAGGGTCCAGGCCGTGGTCCAGGCCAGAGTCCAGGCCAGGGTCCAGGCCCCAGGGTCCAGGTTGTGGTCCAGACCAGAGTCCATGCCAGGGTCCAGGTCGTGGTCCAGTTAAACTTTTCTTTCCTCATGTGTCGATGCATGAAATCTGTACGATATCAGTCAAATTGTCTAGGTTGCTGTTTGCTTTTAATAATTTTAATTTAGTTATTTTATATGATTTCATATAATTTATTGTGATTTTTGCACATCCTTTTAATCTTAATATGATTTTAATAGTTTAATTTGTCTTTTGATGTGTCAGTGAACTATGAGGAGGTTTTATATGTGATCAGGTAACCACATCTGCACAGCACCTATGTGAAGTTGTGTAAAAAAACTTTTCATGTTGCTAATTTCTGGGCTTAGCAGAACGGGTCCAAACAGGATCATGGCTTTGATTTGGAGACTGGATAGACCAGCTGTCCCTCATCCAGCTGCTTCTCTCTTCAGCAGAGAAAAAACTCACTCTGAGGTGGTTAGTTTTCCTCAGGTGCCCTGCATGGCCACCAACACCATGGCAGCAGAAGAAGAAAGACCTGCCTGTGTTCGTCTGGAATGTGTGGTGGATTTTCTGCCTAATTAAGCTCTGGGTCGGCGTGCAGGGCCGCCACTTTCTGCGTGATGGAAAAGGCCGATAGGCCCGGCCGCCATGCCGCTCTGTTTTTAAGCCGCTCGGCTCGGAGTGATCCGACAACGGAGAGGCTTTGTTTGTGCACGAGCCTGAGCCGATAAGATCCAACTCAGCCAAGCAGAACTCAGTTACAGCTCAAAGTCAAGCAGCTTCTGGCTAACAGAACTAATTAGATCCCATTTTCACCATGACAGAGGTTTATTGTCGCCCTGGTGTTTGCAGGAGGTGAAACTGGATGTTTGAGATTCTTTAAACACCCATCAGGACTGTAATCAGTCCTCATTACACACCGGGTACAGGAGCTGTGTGAGCGGGTCAAAGGTCATGTGTTATTATTATGATTTAAAATTAACATCAAGCTCTCAGAATATAATGATGTTTAAAAAACTGTCTCAAAGTCTGATTTCTGTTTGTTAGACGATCTTTTTATAGTGAAACTCAGTGAAAAGATGAAATACTGGGCAGAAACTGGAAAAGATGTCGGGCATCCATTCTGTAACCAGAACACTGGATCTCCCAACATCAAAGTGGACAAAGATCTGCTTTGTGATGGAATCAGATCTTTAAAAACATCTGAGGAGAGGTCTAACAGAATCCACTGACACAGTGTCACTGGAAACTTTGTTTCAGAGGAATGGAAACCAGACTGGAAACTGTAAGAAATGAAATTTTTATTCAAAACGGATACAAGTTGGACAGAAACTGAGTAAGTTTTTCCAATAAATGTGAGTTTGAATATTGGTCTTGAGTGTCCTGGGTGGCCTACATGCTGGGCTTGTTTTTGTTTTCATGGTTTGGACAGAAGTGCTGGGATTCAGATGAGCTTCGCAGCTTAAGTTAAACTCGGCTGATACGTCGTCCTGGAGTCAGGTCCAGTTAAACGACACCTTTAAAGTTTGTAACACAGCAACAAAAACCAGACACATTCAGTTTGGACCCTGAAATTCAGCAATTTTTTACACACAAGCCAAGAAAGCATCTTAATTATGGGGCAAACCTCCTCCACACACACACACACACACACACACACACTTTGATTACTCAGAATGGAGGAAACTAACAGTACCGCTCATGATAATGAGGTTTACTTTCTGCCTGCAGCTGTAATTTCTGGAGTCTTCTGTCTGCACCACCCGGCTGAGAGGCTTTGGTTCGGCGGTTGGGGGGGGCGGACCATGCAGGGTGTTGTGTTTACTGGAATCAGCTCTGATTCAGTGATTTTCTGCTTTGAAGTCTTTTTTTATCTTTAGTATTTTTTTAGTTTGTCTTCAGGATGTTTAAGAAACAAACGGTTTCTGATTTTCAGGACGGAGCTGCGTTCTCACCGGGTGTTACGTTACAGTAAAGATCTGTTTAGTCTTTTTTCAGCCCTCCTCAACCTTTAACATGTTTAACTGGTCTTTATATGTGTGGCATAATGTGTTGCTATGGCAACCTAAAGAAGAACCTTGGTTGTAGTTAGCTCAGGTGTTATTTTGACCCATTCAAAATTCACTTTAGGTGTTCAACAGTTTGGGGTCGTGGTTGTTTCAGGTCAGGACTGCAGGCAGGCCAGTCCAGTACCCTCCTCTTCCTCAGCCACGCTGCTGTAACGTAGAAGAATGTGGTTCTTCATCTTGTAGAAAACGGCAGGACATCCCTGGAAAAGAGGATTAATGCTGCAGAACCCTGATCCAGTAGACCACCACAGAATACCGATCCATACCCTCAGAGCCCTTATCCAACCCCAGACCATCACACATATCTCAGATCCAATCCCAGACCATCACACATCTCTGATCCAACCCCAGACCATAACAGAACCCTAATCCAACCCCAGACCATAACAGAACCCTAATCTGACTCCAGACCATCACACAATCAGACTTGTGGACTTGACCACAGTCTGGATGCTCCTTTTGCTCTTTACTCACTTTCTTTCAACAAAAATCTACAATACTGATTATCTGACCACAATCCAGGTTTCCCCTGACTCTGTGGTGACGTCTGTGTATGTAAGTGTGTATTGTAGAGTGTGATGCAGGTCCGTCTGAGGGATCAGAGATCTCCGTATAATCACTTGCTGACATAACTTTTTAAAAAGATTTTAATTTATTTATATTTATCATGACTAACCGTAAATTGCTCCCGTCCATAGTTACTGAGTCGTTTTACAGGCTGAAATATAAAAATGCAGCTAAGACAAGACATTAAATATCTTTATGATTCGTTCCTGCTGCTATGAAGTAAAAGTCAAAGCTAATGCTAGACTTGTTGTTCTTTTTATTAATAAACATTTCCTAACTCCCCTGCCTTGCTCTGATTCCGGGTTTGGAGGAATTTTCCTTTCTGGACAATACAAATATCTGAAAAAGTCATGATTTTATGACACTTCTTATCAGCAGTTAATGGTCAGTGTTTACTCAGCTGGTCACGTTTGTTTGTTTGTTTGTTTGTTTGTAAGCTGTCGGAGCTCCTGATGGGAACCAGGGAGCTGATGTTGCATCACCCTGCTGCTGTTCTCAGACCAAACCCACCAGGATCAGTGTGTCCCACAACAGCTGCTCCCAATTACTCACTAAATGCTCGCTCTCTGCTCCACATCATTATAAACTGCCTCGCTCGCCCGCCCTGTCCACAGTCCTACATGTGAGCTTGGCATGCGGTCATTACTCTCTGTGAGTGTGTGAAAACACACTTGGCTTTGACAGCACAGGTTGTTGGTACATGTTAAACTGATGCTGTGTTTACTTTTCATTTTGGGTCACATGTTGTGTTCAGGGCTGTTTTTAATCTAACTTCCATGTTTTGGGTTTTTGGTCCTGGTGAAGGATATCACTTCTCATTTCTATTTGACTTCGGGGCTCAGATTCTTCATTACATCTCCCCTGCTGCGTTTCCGAGCTGCTCCTTCCCCTCCTAGACAGGATTTGTGCAAACTGGAAAACATATATCCGGGCCTCTGCATTCCCATATCCTGGACACATCTTTCCATCCCGCCGTCTATACCTCCATCCCTCCCTCCAGCTCAGTCCTGATGCGTTGTGGTTTTTTTTGTTCCATCATCGTCATGCTGGCTCTGCTCGGGGAGTTTTCCGTTCTGGGATTCAGGCTCGACCTGGTTTTGGGATTTTGTATTGGAAGATGACTGGTGAGGCTCTATCGTGTCTGGCTCGGACTCTCTAGCCAGCTCTGAAGTGGAAAACTGGAAGCTGTGAAGAGCAGAAATGATCCAGGAGACTCGCAGAGCAGTGAGGACATTTTCTCTTTCATTTTAAACTGAGTTGACACAAAGAAACCCTGTTTTTTATTAGATTTTTTCCAGTACAACCTGCTGCATACAGGGGAATCTTCACTTCTCTGCACTCACTTAGAATTTTATAAACCCAGCAAAGTAGTTTTGGTTCTTATAAGCTAATAAAACCGACCATAAAAAGAGAAGAATTTGCATTAAAAATGGGGGTAATAAAGCTTCCCTGGGGTGCTTTCTGTCTCATCGATGTGATTCCTCCTCCTTTTCCTAGCTTTTATGAAGTAAACACTCCATCATGTTGAGTCTATGTTGGTTCTCTCCATCTGATTCTGTCTGAAAATTTCAGGAGACACGAACACCAATCTCCCCCTGATTTAAAAAACCCTGCAGAAAGTTGTTTTTACACAGTTACATTCAGTTTTAGACATAAGTGATAGAGTCTGGTTTTAGAAAACTTCATAGCCTCTTTTAAAGGTTTTTAATGTTGTATTTTTAGCTGCTGGTGCTGGTAGTTTCAGTATGTTGTCCCTGTGCTTTTACACCCTGCTGCCTTTAACACAATGGATCATGGCGTTAAGGTGCAGCCTTGAACTGGGTTCAGTCCAACCCGGCAGACTGAAGTGTTTGTGTGAGCATAAAGGATTCGGTATCATCTAGTGTCTCTTGGCTATGGGGTCTGTTCTGGGACCCCTCCTTTTCTCTCTGCACTTCCTGCCCTTCGGTTCCATTTGGAGGAAATTTTTGATTTAATTTAATTGTTATGCTGACGATCAAACAAACCCACAGTCAGCTGGAAAATTTTGACTGACACTTTTTTCAGCCTGCTGGAATGCTTGATAAAAGGTCCGGGGTCATATTATTCCACCCATGTGGCTCTTTGTGACACCAACCATGAGACTTGATGCCATACTTTAAATCCACTGTCACAGATTTGGGGATGAAAGTGACTTTGAATTTAATGCTTTTTCCAACTGCAACAAAATGGCCTTTCGCCACCTTATCTGTCAGACTTGCTGACTCTCCCTTATGATCTCTAAGGTCAGCTGATCCAAAGACGATGTTGAAGCTTGGAATGGATCGGGCTTTTTTAGTTGCAGCCCCAAAGAAGAGACTGGGTTTCCTCTACATCAGGGGTGTCAAACTCCGGTCCTCAAGAGTTGCAGGCCTTTAGGTTTTAAATATTTCCCTGCTCCAACACACCTGACTGACATTATTGGTTTATTTTGCAGAACTTTACAAGAAGCTGTTGGATCCATTTGATTTGAATCAGGTGTGTTGGAGCAGGAACACAACTAGAACCTGCAGGATAGTGGCCCTCTAGGACCCCTGATCTACATGTTCGGCATACTTCACTGTTTTCTTTTGAATCTTATTTAAAGACCCATCTTTTCTACCTCGCATTCAACACAGCAGGAGTTGTAGACTTTTATGGCTGCTTCATCCATTTTTGAAGGTTTTATATTTTTTTTCATTCTCTCCATGTGCAGCACTTTGGCCAACCTTTGTTGTTTTTTTAATGTGCTCCATGAATACATTTGGATTGGATCTGGCATTCCCAGGACATCCTGGACACGTCCTCATGTCTCTGTTCTGACAGGATCCCAGTCGGACATCACAGTGAGTTTGAAGCGGGAATCTGGCCTTTGGTTTCCAGCCTGAAACAGCTTGTTTCTGATTGGCTGTTCAGGCTTCACATGTTGAGCCCATCAAACCTCATAATGTTTGGAGTCTGTAATGTGGTTTCTCCGAGATTCCTCTCATATTTTTCGGCTTTTCTCCTCCGTTTGTTTTCCTTCTCTGACTCCAGTCCTCGTTGTTTCCCAGTTGTACTGTTGTGTAATGAGCAGATAGAGTCGATCCTCAGCTTCCTGTGGTTTCTGGTGACTCTCAGCCTTCTGGTGTTTCCCGGGCTCTTATGTAAGACTAAAAATCTGCTCAGGGATTTAACAGGTTAGTTTCTTGGCGACAGCTGCTGTGAAGCTGGAGCCTTTTCTAGTTCCAGCTAAAGATTTCAGCACGAGAAGTTGGGCTAAGCTGGATCTGAGCTGTCAGCAGCTGCTGGGCTGCATCTGGATGTTAGAGCATCAAGAACATGAACACAAAAACATGAACGACTTAAAATAGCTGAAGTTGACTTCATGAGCTAAAAATGATCGAAGACTCGGACGCATCAGACAGAAAAGAAACAGAAAAAAAACATCAAAATGAGTCAAGACTCACAAAACCTCTTAAAAAGGCAGATGAGTTGTGTTTATGTGAGGCTTTCACATTTTAAAGCAAAATTCTGATCAAACCTGCGTCAAACAGAAACTTTCCACAAATCCGAAACCTTGTGGTGATTCGGAAATGTCTCTGCAGGAATGGAGAGAGTGGTTTTATAAATGTAAAGTTTGTTCTTCCTGCTCAGCTCGTCGTGTCCGTGCGGTGACAGCAGGACAGGAAGTGTGTGACGGGATGTTTGACCTTCAGAGGTGTTTGAATCTGATGCAGCTCAGCGGAAACCAGCATTTCCTTTCTGTCTGCGTGTGTTGTTGACGTCGTGTTGTTTACAACCAGGCTGGGAAAATCCTGCTGCTGCAGCCAGATGTGGCAGCAGTTTGTCGGTTTGGCAGGAAGCCCGTGTACAGTAACATATAAAAGCTACTGTCCTGTTTTTAGCTATCAGAGAAACGCAGGAAACATCAGATGGACTTTAGCTTTTCATGCAGGTGTAGCAGCAGGAGAGGACATTATTTCTGCCATGTAAGCTGTAGCTCAGCCCTTCAGATCCATGCTGTCTGCATGCCGATGATGATGAACCGGAGGCTTCCACTCATTATAACTCCTGATTTAATCCTCTGAAAGGTCTTCCACCAATTTGTCCCATTTAATGGTGAGAAAATTAGTCCATGAGGAGCTTTGAACTTTTCTCTTTAAACCTTCTTAAGTTGTACAAACACAGATGTTGAGGCTGCCATAACCTTAGCAACTAGAGGTGCATCTCCAGCTGTTCTTGTACCTGATACATTTCTCAGACATCTGTTAAACGGAAGCGTTTATGATGGTGTGTTTATCGTCCATCTTGGCTTCTGTGGGCTCATGCTCAAGTTAATCCAGGTTCCTGGAATCTGGAGTTGATATTTGTGGTCAGTGGACCCAAAGTTTAAACATCTTGGACATCTAGCTCCTACATGCACATAAATCTGTGTTACACAAGAGAAAGATGGCTAACAGAACCAGAACCAGGGTGGGAATCTGTTGACGAAGAAGAACAGAAGAAGGAAATATAAAACTAAAATGACTCTTAAAGATCAAATTCACAAACATGAATCAAAGTGAATAAATGGTTTAAACACTAGTTTTTAAAGTCCATTTTAACTCCGTTATATTTACAAACCTGACCGCTGCTCCGTTACTCATCCACATCTACACTGCAGACAGCTGATCCTGGATCTGACCGGTGGGTTTGGTCCTGGTTGTTCAGCTGACTGAAGCTGCTCTGCTGCAGCTTGAATCTGCCAGATGTTCTCAGATGGTCCAGGCTGGTCCAGGCTGGTTCAGATCTCCCACCGTCATACACCGCATGTTCAGAAGAAGCTTTCTGTTCAGATCATCGCTGTGTTCAGCGTTCATGAGCTGAAGTGTGTAAATGTTTTCCAGAGGCTTTGTGACAGACGTCTGCTTGGGTCGGGTCGGACCTCAGAACTTCTGTCAGCTCAGCAGAATCTGAATCCTCCGTGTCTGTGTTGCCACTCTTTGTTCTTCATCTGCGTCCAAGATGTTTTGTTAGCCTGGGTCCGACTGCTCTGTCAGATCAGGATCATTTCCACAACAGAACCTCCTGAAAACACAACGGGCCACACGGTCTAAACTTTTCTCACCTCAGCGGGTTGACTGTAAAAACTCTGACATTCCTCTGAGGCTCAGCAGCTGCAGGACCTTTAAAGATCATGCAGGGCTGGGACGGAGAGCCGGACACCTCAGGGAGTGTTACCTGCTCCGAACAAACAGGCTTTTCTCTGCTTTCCACTCACTGCACTTTAAGGACTCTGTGTGTTTACGGCTCAGCGAAAGCTCTTTAATCAGGTTTTCAGGAAAACAGGGAGACTTTGTTGAGCTTTGCTCTCATGAAACAACAAAATGACTCAAACAGCAGATGGTGGAGAGCAGCGGAGGCACAGACTTACTTTTCCTGAGAACAATGAAACCCAAACACGGACCTCTGCAGACAAACTGCACTTAAAGTAAAGGTCTGAGGGTTTTTAAATTGTGTTTTGGCTTTCTTTCCTATCAGAACTGATAAAGTTTGACGTAAATGAAACAATGTGTTGGAGATTTGGGTGTGGACCAGACCAACCAGCCTTTTGTCCAGCCTGATTTTTCATGTAGATGGACTCTGGGCGGCCTGAACACACAGCTTCTAAATATAAAGCCAGCTTCCTCACACTCTAGATTTAACCTATAAGAGCCCAACGTGACATATATGTTACATACAGTTTCTGAGACATTTTGCTTCAATTTATGGTTTAAACTTTGTTCAAAATCCTGTTGAACACAATCTGATACTTGTCTTCTGTCCCCTAATAGAAACCTAGAAGCAGAAAACCACATTATAATATACTGTTAAAGGGCCAAATAAAGACCTTAAATTTAAAAAATTGACTTTTCTTACCGTTTTTTCATAGGTTGGGCCTTAATGGGTTAATCTGAAAATAGTGCACAACTTAGCTATTAGACAGAAATAGATCTTTATTAGCGTACATAGCTTTGTTTCACTAAGCTTAGACCTGCTGGTGTGTTTGGGATCATTGCATGAGACAGTTTCAGCCAAGCTTTAGCTGTTGGACAGAAGGACTCCCATCCAGAATACTTTGGTATCCAGAGGAGTTCATGGTCCACTCAGTGACTGCAAGGTGTCCAGGTCCTGTAGCTGCAGAACAAGCCCAGATCACCATCCCTCCACCACTGTGGCACGCAGGTGTTTGAGGTGTTTGTGCTGATATGCTGTTTGTTTTTTTTTGTCCATTATGACCAAACAAGTCCACTTTGTGGTATAGCATACGAAGAAATAAATACATTTAAATAAAATAAAATCGAAATAAACTAAAATGAGATCAACATGTCATTCGGTACTAAGGGCCAAGGTGAACAGATGGATTTTAAGAAGAGACTTAAAAACAAGTATAGAAGAGGCCTGTCTGATGTGTAAAGGCAGCTCATCCCACAGTTGAGGTGCTGCCACTTCAAAGGCCGGGTCCCCTTTGAGCTTCCAGCCTACCTGGGCACACTCAGGTGGAGTTAGTCAGCTGACCTGATATCCTGAGAAGGTGTATAGAGACGGAGGAGCTCAGAGAGGTACAACAGGGCAAAACCTTTTAAATACGCAAATAAATAAGCAAATTAAAGCAATTATAATGCATCCTGAAGTGCACGGGCAGCCAGTGAAGAGACGATAAAACCGGGGTGATGTGCTCATACTTGCATGTGCCAGTTAAAGATGTGCAGCTGCATTTTGTAAAAGCTGCAGTCAAGAAATAAAAGAATGACTCACCCCAAAAAAGTGCATTGCACTAATCCAGTGGGGTGGTTACAAAGGCATGGATTACTGTTTCAAAGTGCGGTCGTGCTAGAAATTGCCTAATTTTGTCCAGCTGCCTCAGGTGAAAGAAACTTTAGCTCAGAATCCATTTTAAAACCCAAGTCTTGCATTTCCTAGGTTTGGTCTTTTAAATAGGACCTGAACCATTCCAGAGCTACAACTACACAGTGTGTTTGTCTTTGTTTGGCTTAAACCTGCAGGAAAACCATCGGCAGAGTGATGATGATGATGCTGGGGAACAGATCCAGGAGAGAATCTAACAGATTCAGCATTTTGTTGTTTTTCCTTTAACTTCAGGGACTTTAACAAGATTCCGTTCCAGAAGAAACTAAACTCGGCCCGAGTGTTTCTCAGTGAGTCTGAGCTCCTGCAGCCTCTGTTGACGCTGTGGTTGGACTTTGTTGACACGAGCTTTAGGTTAACCGCTGAATCCTGCTCGTTTCTGTGTTTACATGCATGTGTGTGGTTCCTGCTGCTGGACTGGTTCTGATCTTTGCATGTAAAAGTAAAAGCATGAATGTGTGTGTAGGCTGCAAAATGTACAGTCAGACAAATAAAAAATGAAAGAAGCAGCTTTGGGTCATTAAAGCTGCAGATATATCCATCACTTCTCCTCTTGGTAGAGAGGTTTTATGGACCAGCATCGCTCCTCTGTGTTTGCTGCTTTCTTTTTTTCACCCACTGTTGCTTCTTTTCAGTCGCAGTTAATCACGTTTTTATGATCTTTAAGCTCTTTGTCACAGAGACGCATCATTTGTTCCCATTTCTTTATTTTTATCTGTGAAAACCAGCAAAGGTCAGACAGAAAACAGGATTTTAGCAGCAACAAGGTGACTCCCAAACAGCTGTTAGCTGGAAACCTGGCTTATCTCAGCATGGAGGCAGAAACTGGACATGTGGAGGACAACAGAAGAAGAGTCAGGACTAACAACACTATATAGCACTGAAATCCAGCAAAGGCCTGAACTAGGACCTGAGAGAGGCATCTGGACCTTTAGTTGATCTATCTACTGTTGGCTGAAGCCTCATCAGAAATGGTCTCCACGGAAACGTGGCTATCAAGAAGCCATTTTGATGGAATGGAAACGGGGAGAAAAGGCTCAGGTATGTCACATGACACGAGAACTGGACCGAAGATCAGTGAAAACTGGTCTGCTGGGAGGGATGGATCCTCCCCAGAACCTGGACCTCAACATTACTGAAGCAGTGTGGGATCATCTGGACAGAAAATGGAATAAAAGGCAGAAACATCTAACAAAAGAGCTTTAGAAAGTCCTTCAAGGAGCCTGGAGAACTATTCCTGAAGACTACCTAAAGAAGGTTCAGACTGGGATGAAGAGTAAAGCTGCTCAGACCAAATATTTACTTTCTAGCTCATGAGAATTGAAAGTTTTCTTCTTCAGCTCTAAAAATGTCAATCTGCTGGAATAAATCAGGGCGGAGGAGAGTTTTTCTCTCTGTCTGATCAGGTCGACGTTCGGCTTTTACTTTGTTATTTTCATGATTTCATCACTAGAAACTGCTGCTGGTGTCTGTTTTTCAGCTGATGGGGTTTATAGATGTAGTGAATTTGTTCACTTTTGGGGCCCCTCAGCAGCATCTGGACTCTGAATGAAGCGACTCGCCTGTTTTGTCTGTGAAGGACAAAGGAAGAAAAGCTTCTTCACTTTTCACTTTTTCACTTGTCTGCTCAGATTCGGCCTCCAGAGATCCAGCTCGTGTTTCTTGTTGTACCAAATATTGTGTCAGACCATTCAGATTATGAAGACCTGGGGGCCGCCACGAGTCCATGATGGGCCCCGAGGAGTCCCGACTATTTAATCTGTCAGCTTTAATGTGCCAGAACATGATTGAATTCAGCTGCTGGAGTAAGAAAAGATGGAAGATACATTTTTAACCAATAAAACGAGACTCTGGAGATTCAAAGATTTATTTAGCAGGAAGCTGAGACACATTTACAGACATGAAATAGTGTGTGTACAGAAGAATACACAACAGGAATAATTCATTCGTTTTTGCTGGTGTAAATCGTGGTTGCATGTAAGTGAAGATGTCCAGCTGACTGTAGATCCAGATGTGGACTCAGCAGGTAAAGATGTAATTCTGTTTTTCTTTGACTCTGACAGCAAAACCCGCAAAGAGGAAGAAGAAGCTGCAGGAACACGACATCCTCACAGTCAGACTCCGAATAAACAGAGTTGTATGTAAGTCTTTCTTTTTGTTTTCTTCTCTGGGGTTTTGTTTTCTGGTTTCTGTTTTAAGTTCAGTTGTTTCAATGAAAATCCTTAAATTCAAAGTTTTCTCTTCCTTTTTTCTACAATTTCCCTCTGGTAAAAATAAAGTATATTTAATTAAATTCATTAAACATCAGGACTGAAATGAATGATTAATCTACAGTAAGTGAATTATTTTATTAATCACATGATGCCAGACTTTTCCAGTCGGATGCTAAATGGGACGTTTGTTCCAGTTTGTGTTGTGTGGAAGGAGATGAGGATCAGAATCACCGTTTCTGGGATGTGAAGACGTTCTGTGGTTAACGGAGGCGTTTGAGTCTCGGCAGACGACACTAACTCTGATTTGTTGGCAGTTAACTGGAGACCTGCAGGTAACCTTGGCTGGTTAAAGTAAACCACATTTGATCCAGGATCTGATCCGATTAGGGTCAGTTTAGCTCTGCAGCTTCAGCCGAGTGGGTTTGTGTCTTCATTCAGTTAACTGTTGGTTGGAGCCAAGACCATCGATCCTTCACAGCAGCCTGCTGGGAGGCACCGTGATGATGCTGATGATGATGATGATGGTGATGATGGCGGGGGGATCAGATCAGACTCGTATCTTCTTGTTTCAGAGATCTTTGTGTTTTTTCTTACTTGCATCTTGGTGCTCGGCTGCATGACTAGAATTGCTTGTGAAGATATTTGACTGTATGTTTCCATCCATGACGAGTGTTAACCACATTTTCCACTGACAGAAAATAACTGCAGCAGATTAAAGAAAAGTATATTCCACTGTCACAGCTGTCATGAGAATATGTGTTGATCACAGCCCTGAACAGAACGTATGAGAACCAGGACGTAGGCTGTATGGATTGTGATGGTGTTGGTTGGCTCCAACCACCACCTACATTTTTTTGTCTAGCAAGTGACATCTGGCTCGAGTGTCTTCCAGCTTTTTCTGTCTTACCTGACGATGTGGGGAGTGTCGATCTTAGGGCGCACTCATGCTCAGTTCATGTTGACAGAAATTCTGAAATATTTCCCACCTTGCTTTGCTTTCACGCTGTACTTTACTCAAACACAGCGAACCACCTGGACGTCACACAGTTAGAACTTCTCACTTGGGACGATCTTCCCAGAAGCAACTGCTGACCAAGAAGAAGAAAATCCGGATCATTGATTGGGCAGGTTTCTGTTTTTACTTTGGCACTCAAACCTAATGCAGTTCTCACCAGAATCTGTCCAGTATGAGCAGCCGGAGAGGCAGCCAGATATCCTCCATGTTCAGTTACAGGCATTTCTACGGCACGTCCGGTCTTTAGTTCACTGGATGGTCCCTTTCCTTTTGCACTGCACTGTGGAAATTCTTCATTTAATCATCAGTGAGAAATAAATCCATAAAGCTCCCGTTGCTTTTATGTCATTTATGATGCAGCAGCAGGAAAACAGGTTTAACAAGAGTCTGCAGAAGTTGTTTACATTTCTTTTTTCTTCTATTAGTGTCTTAATCCATCCAAAACCCTCCCTACTGCCTACACCTCACAGCCAATCCCTGTGGGCGTAGGACACATAGACAGTGCATGCATGAAAACAGTTTAAATTAGTCCAAACTAACTCTCAACCGGATCTGACCGCACTTTGAAATCTGACTTCAGCCTAAACTAAACCTTCAACCATGGTCAGGCCGGCTAATGTCTATTTGGCACATAAGCATCTAACACTACTTTTAGATAAAGTTTAACCCTTCGCATTCATAAATCCTTGTATCAGTATGAATATAGATGTATATGAAAATGATCAGAATAAAGATTTTACTAACAAACTGCACCAGGATTCACTTGCAAGTGAGCCGAAGCCCCCAGTTTTCAAATGGAGAGTTTACTTCTTTGGTCCACACCGAGGTATGTATGAGCGTTCACGCTGCTCCGAAAGAGCCGGAGTGTCTGTGAAAGCAGACTAAGGTTCATTTACAGCGGCCCAAACACTTTCTCCATCTGTTTTCACTGCTCAGCATCTCCAGTAGCCCAGCTGCTCTGCTGCTTCTTTAGTGGTGCAGCAGTAAAAAAGGTCCCCCCTCAGACAGTTTACCGCTGCACCACATTCTCAGCATCATTCAGGCTGTTTAAACGGGTATACGGTAAATTCATATCCAAAATAAAAACCAGATTTTGGTAAAACCGTGTTCCATCCAGAACTAGTGAAATCAAACGATTACAGTTCACAGCCTGGTTTATTCATTCTGAACCAGTTCACAGAAGCACCTCTGTTTCATCCGTGATGTTCCTGTGACATTTCACAGCAGCACAGCAGGAGGCTGGGTGATGGTGTTTCAGACTGGGGGACAAACTGGAGACCCTCAGTCCATCTTTGCTCCTCAAAGACTTTCATGGAGGCTGTTTTTGTACCAAATCATCATTGCAACCAGCTGTTTGAAATAACATCATTATAACTTCTTGATCTCATTACTTGTGTAATGAGATTAGAAGAGCTGCTCTGAGACACTTTCAGTCTGTTCTGGACTCTAGTTTGGATCCTTCAGACCTCCTCAGAAGAAAAGTGTGTGTAACTGTTCTCCAGTGATCTGCAGGACGTTCTCCAGGAGAGGAAGCAGCTGTAGCGACCACACTAAACCCAACACTTGGCCCCACCTCGAGTTCAGGGGCTCCGCCCGTCCGCCTACAGTGCCAGGACAAGGACCCCAGTTAGCTGGGACAGGAAACGGACCCCCACCCACGCCTCCCTCACCCCCTCCCCATCCAGGCACACTTCCCCTGATGAGGAGAAAGTGGCTGCTCACTGCAGCCCCTCCTTTCTCCTACTTATCGAACTCCGTCTTTGTGCTTGGATGGGGAGGGGGAGCACTCTTTTTGCTTCTTGGCATCTCTCTACACAAACACAGCTCCCCTCCCCCGTCTGTGCTGCACAATTATTCCCAAAGAGAAGTGTGGGGAGACCTGTTTGAGTCCTGAGTGTGCAGGTCGACTGTTTCTCACAAACCAACTTTAGCTTTATTGTAGGCTGATGAATGTTTGGATCTGCTGCCGACTCCAGTTGGTTGGTTACTGCAGATAAATCTAGAACAGCACGTTACTGCTGCTAGTTCAAGACCAGAAACATTAAAACATATTTTTTAAATGTTAAAACATCATCATCAGCCCTTTCAGGTATGAAAACCAGAACTAAACACATACCACCCCATCTACTCAGAGGTTTTGCTCCATGTTGACATGATAGCTTCACACAGTTGCTGCATCCATGATGAGAATCTCCCGTTCCACCACATCCCAAAGCTGCTCTACTGGACTGAGATCTG
>JBAFTA010000025.1:23331274-23342296 GCA_036919975.1 Melanotaenia parkinsoni | reverse complement strand
ATATTCAGATTCAAATTGAAGGATTCAAATTCAAATATAAAGAATTCAGATTCGCTTCCTAGTGGCACAAACCTTATCCCATACAGTTTGGCTCAGTCTCTTCAAACCTGATGTGGACTGGATGAATTTACACTGAGAGTGTTTGTGTGTTTTCAGATCCAACAATGGGAGCAGAACCTTGAGAAACTGAACCTGGATCTGTTCAGACTCAGGTGTTACCTGGCCAGCCTGCAGGGTAGTGAACTTCCCAACCCCAAGAGCCTCCTGGCCGTGGCCAGCCGGCCTTCCAAGAGCATGCTGGGACGTCTGGGCGTCTTCTCCGTGTCCTCCTTCCACGCTCTGGTAAGAAGCTTTTCTCTGTCAAAGGGGTGAGGAACCTGCAGAACTTCTTCACTTCCTTCTCTGACTGTGAATCCGTCATGCAGGTGTGCAGTCGGGAGGAGGCGGCGTTGTGGCGGCGCTGTCGGTCTCTGACGGGAGGAAGCGGAAGGAGGAGAGGCCTTCCATCTTCTCTGAAGGTCCTGAATGGGCTGGACAGACACAGACGGAATGGAAAAAACTTCGATCTCCAGGTAATAGACCGCACCACTCACTGCACAACACACATCTAAAAAAATGATCTTTTCTCTGTGCTAGCATCCGTCTTCATGAGGCCTTTTTCAGGCCTGTCTTCATGTTTTTCCCTGCTGGAATCTCCCAGCTGAAGTTCCCATCATTCTTGGCTACTGACGGCCCCTCCTGATAAACAGCCAGTTATTTTAAGGACCATGAGAGTCGGTGGTTTGGAGAGTGGAGGATAAATCTGTCTACAGCTGACCGTCTGTTTTGGCTCAGCTTCTGTTCAGACATTGCGACACGCGCCTGCTGTTTACACTGAGACTGAGAGAAAGTCCAGTTTCACAGATTTTACAGAACCAGCAGCAGGTTTGGTCTCAATGTTTCCTCCTGCAGTTTGGAATATTTGTTTTTTCTGCTGCTGCACAGTTCAGCTCCACTCAGTTTGTATTTTACATCATTTTACAGAAAACTGAGCTCTTTAATTTAACATCTTCATATTCATATTTTCACCATCTTTCCTGTTGGGAATTGAAGGTTTATATATAAATTGATTAAATACAAGTGAAATAAAAGTTTTATTCGAAGCATTGTCTGAAGAACTTTGCAAAGCTGCCGCAGTTCTTCCTGTTTATTATTTATAAATCCATTATCAATACTACCTCAACCAAAAACCACACCGTGTTTAACTGGATGGTGGATGCTGCATCTGGAGAGATGGGATGCAGCATCCACCACAGCTGTTTTCAGCTTTGTCGCCTGTACGGTTAGTCAGTGATCAGAAACCTGACTGCAGGCTTCCGTAGCTGGTCAGGCTTCATGCAGCTGATTGGTTTAACTTGTTAGTGACCGTGATATTTAGATGTTTCACCCTGCAGAGTATTTTCTAGAACAGTCGGAGGTCTTACCAGAGGGTTCAGTAAAGCCACCATCAGGTTGTTGACACAGTCAGGATTGAGGACTCCAACAACCAGATACAGAGACCATAGCCCTGTTTCCAGCACAGGTCTGGCTCGACATGGGAGGGTTTGGTTTGATAGTAAACCCTGATCTCTGTTGCCCAGTTGGCGGCGTACCAGATAGCGATAGATGCTTCAGCTATCATGACGTCTTAGTGGAGAAATGCATTACTGAGTTATAACATGACATAGAAACAAAGACAATGGTGGACATCCAGCATAAAATATCCAGCCTATATTTAAACATGGAGCTGTTGCTGCTTTGTTCTTAGTTCCAAGTCGCACAGGAACTCCTTCAATCAATCAATGGATTACAGTGTGTCAAGTTCCGCCCTTTTGGATCGGATCGGTAAGATTGAGACTCCAAGCAAAAGGATCCTAAAAAAGTAGGACGCCAAATTCTGGCACCCTTCTCATTTTTTGCCTGTATAAAATAAAGACTGACCCGTCCCTGAAAAAAAACGAGGCTTGTGTGACCATGGCTGGTGGTTGGAGGGGTGATGGTGGACTCTGAGGCAGGAGCTTCTTCCACAGTCTGTTTTCAGTTGTTCTGTTTTGTTTCATCACCAAATAACTTAGAAAGGTTGGGAAAAAAAAAAACATCTTTGGCTTAAAACCCACATCCAGCAGGTTCCCAACAAGCATCAGTGTGGGAAACACTGAGCTTAAGGCTGTTAGATAAAAGCAGAAATTTAGAAATTTGTTCTTGTTCTCAAGGCCACGAGAACAAAATGACGTTATTTTGCTCTTGCGGACATGAACGGGGACAGATTGCAGCTTGTTCTCGACACATCGGCTGAGCAGAACTTTCTGTGAGGCTCCTAGAAGTATTGTGTGATCGTTCAGACATTTAACGTTGTTAACGGAGAAAAGAATGAAACAGAAATTTGTCCCCTGATGCAATGTTGAACGGATACCTTTAATGAGCAGCTGATCGAGGTGGTGAGGAAGTACATGTGGAATTTAAAGACACAGAGAATGAAATGAACGGACCAATGCAAACTTTGTTCTTGTTCTTTTGGTCTCAAGAACAAGAACAAAGTTCTTGCTTCTCGCGGAGTATGTAACAAGCTTAAATCTGGATAATAGGATAGTTCCTCTTCCTCTTTCTCCAAAAGAAGATGACGAAGAGTCTCATTGTGTTTATATTTTGTTCCAAAGAAACCAAAGAATCCTAAAGGACAGTCTCTTGTGATCACTGAATCCGGTTCTCCTGATAACGCTGATAACTGAAGGTTGAAGTCTCATCTAACTACTAGCATTCCAGTTTGTTGTGGAGATTTAGTCTCATGATGGAGCGTGATGGATGTTGGCGAGCTGACTCAGACACAGCTCTGGATCTCTGAGGTACATGTGGAGATGATTGTTGCCGTCGGCTCTGCAGGAAACTAACAGCTGCTGTGATCTAACAGACCCACATCACAGTTCCCGGACCTCACCACCTCCACTCCACGCCGAGCCGGGAGGTTCTTCCTGTAAAAAGCAGCTTTCCTTCTACAGAACAAGGTTCCTCTTCACATCAGACCTTCCTGGATAAATTTTGGCGTAAACAGAATCACAATCAGCGTTGTAGGTGTTCTGTTTAACTGTGCAGGAAGTAAACTTCAAAGTTTTCTAGTTTAAACATTATTGATCACAGACTGTAGCCATGGTAACCAGTAAGTTATCGTTGTAAGACTGTTACGTGGTCGAACTGTGCTCATCGCGGTTTTACTGTCTGCTGCTTCAAGGTCCAGCTTCAACCCTCCAAACGCTTCCCTTTCCATTAATTTCTCACACAGAACAGCTACAGATCAGCTGATATGTGACCTCATCAATCAGATTAATTTTCCTAAAAAACAACTTCTAATGTCTTTTAAAGAGCCGCGGTTGAGACGACACACCCGCCCTTCACCCGTTAGAAACGCACCTGACTGACGGTGAAAGTGTGAGATTGTTGGTCTCAGCATCGCGTCACGGCAGGACCAAAGCTTTCTGAGGATGGAGATCCTGGAAACTGCACCAGCTGTTCCCAAATTCTTCATCGGAGATACGGAATTTAGCAAATATAGAACAAAAGAGTCGGGAAAGAAAGGAGTTGGTGTTTGTTTAGCTGTTGGAGAGCAGCCTGCTGGTGTGTGGACACAGAGGAGGTGGATTAAAAGCTTCGAGGGTCTTTTATTCTTCCTGAAGTCATTGTCCCTGAATGTTAATCCTCCACAGAGGCAGGAGATGAGCCCCCCTCCTCCTCTTCCACACCTCATCTCCACATGACCTCCACCTCCTTCCTGCTGCTCCTCTTTAACCTCCTGTCACCTCCCCCTGTGTGTCCTTTCTGCCCTGCTGCTTCTCTGCTTTTCTTCTTCTCTTTGCTCATCACATTAGTTTTAAATAAATTTTCTGTCTTTTTTTTACTTATCAGATCAAACATATGTTATTTATGTAGTTTTTTATTTTTATTTCATAAAAGGTGTTGAATAAAACTATAAAGTCTTCTTGTCTGTTTCCTCCTGCAGGATCTGGACTGTGAGCCCAAGCAGAGGCAGGTGGCGCCCTCTGCAGGTTACACAGCGGTTCTGCAGGTGAGTTCACGTCCTGAAACCTGAAAGTTTAACAGCTTTTTATTTAACCCTGTTCAGTTTTTTAATAACATTTATCAAAATACAAAACTAACAATGAATTCTGTGTTTTTTTAATGACACAACGCAGAAAAAGAAATAAAAAAAGAAAGAAATTTGCTACATTAAAATGAAATAATTGTTAAGAATAAATAAAACTACATCTGCAGTTTTCCTCCTGACATGAATTGTGTTGTGAACGATTAGTTTGTTTATGCTGCCGGGTGCATGGACTCATCTCCTGATCTGATGTCTCAGCTTTAATCTATAAAGTGTAGAAATGCCTGTTTTTAATTCTACATGACAGCAGACCTGATTTATCCTTATTTCCCTCTATTAAAACATCTTTTAAATTCTGATCATTAACCAGTGGAAATGATCAGTTTTTAATCAGTATTGAAAGTTTTGGTGCCTGGATATGGAAAATTTTCTATGAAGAGAAAAAACAGGAAAACATCTGTATTTGTTTATTTTATTCTAACATGTTTGTTTTTATACTGTAATGTTATTTTCAGATCATGTTTAGCGGTTTATGAATTTAACTTTGAGAGAAATGATGTGAAGCTTGTTCTCCATCGTGGATCTGCTGTCGTCACATCCTCTTCTGAGATGTTTACCATCAGATGTTTGTTGTTTTCCAGCTGTGTGATGAACAGCCGCCTCCAGCTGTTGGAGTTCTTTCTCTGCACATCTGTCGACCGGATGCATACCAAGACTTTGGTGAGAAAAACATTCACAAGTTTGCAGGTTCCATCTCTTATGGTGACGACTCAGCGAAGCTTTTTTACTGAGGAAAAACAAAATTTGGAGAAACATCTGGATTCACCTGTACAAACCTGTTTCTTCTTCTCCACCTGCAGGTTTTGCAGTGACGGGTCACGTGGACGGAGCGGGTGAAAGCCACGTCTTCATCAGCGAGGTCGCCCCGCTGGGACTGTCGGCCCAACGAGGTGAACAGATTAAAATACCAACAGCTGTTTGGAAGGGTTGTTGCTCTCCAGCAGAGGGCGCTCACAGCTCACCTGCTGGTCAGGAAGAAAAAACCCAAAGTCAAACACCACATCGTCTCATTAATGACCTCAGATCATGTGACTTCTTTGTGTCTCCGTGTCCCATTAGGCCTCCGGGCCGGAGACGAGGTCCTGGCTGTAAACGGGGCTGCTGTGTCCAGACTGGACCTGGACTTCCTGCAGAGTCTCTTTGCACACCAGAACCTGCAGCTGTTGCTGAGGAGAGATGAGTCACCTGATGCAGAGGAGCCTGCCGGCGTCTGGCCCGACCTCAGCATCCAGCCTTCAGAGCCCCACACCTGGACTACAGGTACGGTTCAGCTGAACATGCTCAGATCAGAACCTGAAGGCGGGCTGAGGGGCCGTTCTGGGAAAATTCCTGCAGAAATTATTTATTTTATTTCATTAACTAGAAAAATCTGTGTTTGATTCAAAACCTTTGAAAGAAAACTTCTTGTTGATGTCACAGACTTGCCTCTCATCACCGATGCAGCCGAAGCCCCGCCCCCCATTTTTAACGACTCTTCAACGCCGTCTGAGGAAGCGGAGTCACCTGAGCAGGTGAGGTTCAGACTGTGTGTCCTGTTGGTGGAAAACAACACACAGGTGATGTTTTTATTGAGAGTTTACAGGTACATTAGTCTTATTTGTCAGGAGGTAACATCATAGTAGGAGGGTGGGTGTGTGTTGCAGCGTGTTTCACCTGCAAAGAAACAGATAAAAATTTAAAAACTGGGTTTGCAGTAAATATCTTGTGTGATGAGACGGAAACATCCTCCAGACTGAACTAGACGCTGTATCATGTCACACAGAGCTCCATGAAATCCATTTTATTTTTTCCCTTAAATCTGTATTTTATTCTGTAAGTAAAGTTTATTTATAAAGCAATTTCCACAGATAAAAATCACAATGTGCCGAACATAAAATGGGTGCAAAACAATACTAACATAATAATTTCATAAAATAAATAATAACAAAAAGCTTTCCAGAATAAAATAGTCACCTGCTTTTAAAAGAGTCCATGGGGCTTTGACAAGCAGGGACACAGCGAGGCGTCAAAACTTTAATTTAGAATTCATTTGACTGGAAGCCAGTGAAGTCTTGATGAAATATGGGTGACATGATCTGTCAATAGTCTGGCGGCAGAGTTCTGCACTAACTGAAGTCTGTCGAGTCGCCTTATTGAAACAGGTGAAAACAGAATTACAATAATCAATACGAGATGAAAGCATGAATGATTATTTCCAGATTGGCTTTCGAAAACATTTTCCTAACTTTAGAGACAGATCTCAAATGATAGAAACAATTATTGGTGAGCTGCTGGGAAAATCAGCTTGATCAAACCCAACCCCGAGCTTTCTGAGGCCGGTTTTAACAGACGAGCCCAGAGCACCAAGATGGTTTTTGATCAGGAGGATGTCTTTATCCAGAGCAATGATCAGAGATTCTGCTTTGCTTGAATTTATTATTTAACCTCGTGTTTTCAGGTGGGATGTGTCTGTTCATGTGGTGGGTGGAATATTTTTTTTAAAAGTTATTTTATATATATATATATATATATATATATGGCTCTGGGATTCGCCACTCAGAAAGGAAGCTGCAGCGGTCAGGATATGTTTGACTCTTTTTCCTTTGGCTCTGACGCCATGAAAACCTCTGATTAGTTGAGAAAGCTGATCATTTTACAACTGATTCCATTTTTATTGACAGCTGCTGACACAGACCTAGAGCCCTATGTCTGTGTCAGCGGTGATTAGGAGGTTTCAGGAGGAAACAGCCACCTGAAGACTCTTTTCCTCTGAACTTCCTGAAACTTACCTGCAGAAATCCTTTCCCACAATCCTCCTGGAGCTCCAGCCCCACGTTGTCACATGACCAGCGGCCAGCCTGTTAATCTGGGCTTAGACCGTCAGGAGTGTTTGTAAAGTCAGACTGACGGGATTAGAGGAGCTGGTAGATGTTGTTTGTCAGCGACTTCTCATCGTCTTCTGGAAGCAGAAACAGATCCCGGAGGCGACCCCTGACCCCAGCCCAGGCTTCCCCCCCATCCTGCTCCCTCACCATGGGAGCTCTGTGCTGGGTGCTGCCGCTGGAGGAGGATGGGGAGATGCTGGAGGAGGAAGAGGATGAGGAGGAAGAGGAGGAGAGAGGGGTTGGGCTGGTGGAGCAAATGCTGGAGCTGCTGGACAAGACAAGCTGCTGTGTGGGCTGCCAGCGACCCGCCGACGGCCTGGCTCTGCTGGTAAACATGAGAAATGCTGCAGATGAGCTGGTTTCTGATTTCAGACTGAACTCAGAGATGACATGAGGAGCTCAGTGAGGAGAGATGCTGCTCCTCCATGTCAGAAGGTTTAGGTAGCTGAGGGTCCTCCTGGAGGTTTTCCATCTCCCAGAGGTTTCCTCAGAGCCGGCAGTTCAGGATCGCTGGTCCAGATTTCAGAGGGGAGCTGCAACAGAACCATCAGAAGTTTCAGGCAGAAGAGATGACGTCGTCTCAGAAAAAATCTCTCTGAAACCGACTTCACCTTCTTCTTAACCAGATTATTCATCTTTATTTAGAAAAATTAAGTTAATTATCATGAAATGATAATGAACAATCACATCGGCCTGCTTTTAGAGTTAGAAATGACCATATTGAAGTAGGCGGAGCTCCAGAGACATTTGACACCTGATTGGATAAATTAAAATAAATCTGTTTCATGTTGGGATTATTTTCAGAAGTAGCTCCAGCTCAATGATCAGAGGGAGGAAATCCAGCTAACATAATCAGGACTGGTGGGAAAAAATAACTGTGTACATGTTTGATGGTTTTAATAGATTCTGTGAGAGTCACCTAGTGGCCATCAGTGGAATTACACTTGAAACATCTTCTATCTGCAGCCCAAAGCTTCACGTTTGACATCTAAAGATTAAACTGTGATCAGAAGATCTATGAATGGTGCAGAATATTTTCTGCTTCCTGCTTCTGAAATGTTCAAATTTGCAGCTTTAGTGCTCGTTTGTGACATCAGCTGAATATTTTCAAGCTTTGTGGAACTAATCACATAAAACAAGACGTTAAATTGAGCTTTTTCAGCTGTTTTAACTGCAGGTTTAATGAAGTTTTATGTCCTCATTCGGGTCTGGCTGAGAGGCCCAGGTTTGTGGAGATCTGAGTGTGTTTCCTCTGCAGACCTGGTAGGCCTATGTCCGTTCAGCTCTGTGCTGCAGACATCAGAAGCTTCACCAGATTAAAAATCCATGTTAATTTCCTGCATGCATCTCATCTGAGGGGGTTTGCAGATGCCCTTGAATTTTAGGGAACCAGATTTATATCTGCGGAAAGTCTCCTTTCTGCTGGTTAAAGAGCCGTGTAGCTGAAGGGCGAGCAGTTAGCGGCTGGCAGGTCAGATTATGATGATGAATGAGGGAGTTTGTTCATTCTCCAGCAGGGTTGCAGCGGCAGACGCTGCTCTCAGACCAGTTAAACATGGGTTTAGTTTAGCTGAGTGTGAGTGTGTGTGCTGTTTGTTTTCTCTGATCTCTCACTCTGCAGCCAGGTGCTGCTCAGCTGATCCGTTCTGCAGCTTTCAAAGCTTCGTCTGCAGTCGGTCATTTAAACAAGATTTTACTGTTAAACACAGAAAACAGAGCCGTCGGTCTGATGTCAGCAACAGGAATAAAGGTGGAGTTTGTCCTTAAGGGTAAACAAGGACAACAGGTTGGGTTGTTTAAGTCGCCTAATCAGCCTAATCCACCCGTCCGTCTGACCTGAGTGGAGATGCTGTTTTAATTACAGGTGCTTTGGGTTGAAAATGCTTCCAAACTTCAGTCAGAAACACACCAGCCTGCTCTGATTGATTGGCTCCAGCAGCCTGATCAGTCACCACTTCCACCGTTATTTCTGCCAAGATCTGAAACTTCCAGAAAATGTTTTACTGGATCTGAAGTTGTAAACGCCTCGAGCTCATCATCCGTTTTAACAACCGACTCTAAAGTCTGAGGAAAAGTGTCAAGATAAGCATCTGTGCTTCCTCTCTGTCCTCCTTCCAGAACGTGGAGCGGGTCTGTTCACGGTATCAGACCTTCCCTGAAAACCAAGCACTGGACTCCGAAACCCCCAAGAACCCGTACTGCAGCGAGTCCGGGCTTCCGCCAGCAAGCCCCGCCCACCTGAGCGTATGTCAGCGCCTGAGAAAAGTCATCCAGGAGCTGGTGGACACGGAGAAGTCCTACGTCAAGGTGAGAACCCTGCTGCTGTTTGAGCTGATACGATCCAAATATTCAGTTTTTGTTTGGAAGCTCACAGATGGAACAGAGAAAAATCCTTTTTATCACACACACAAATCCATCACTTTTAATGCCATTAATGTGTTTCATGTGCACACCATCTTTTTACAGCTCATGCAACTAAAAACATTAGTGCAGCTCAGAGATTTTTCTTCTCAGTGTGCTGAATAAAAAGATTCAAAGCTTCAGTCTAAAAACAGCCACATCTGGTGGCTGACTGTAACCATAGCAACCTCTTAGGAGCACACCTGAAGCACAGTTTCTATCACGTCAGGGATAAAAGTTCAGAAAAATCTTTATGTTTATTTTTTTAACTTGCTTATGCTTGTGGTCATTTATAGTAATTAATGATGACATCATCATTATGCCTAAAAAATTAATTATACGTTAGAAGAGACGCTGCAGCATTAATACAGCTAATACATGTTTAAAGCATTTGTTTTATATTATAACCTGATATACAGACTAATCCAGACTAAAAACATTCCAGATTAAATCAATGAATAAATGTAAATTCAGGTAAAATGTTGATTTTAAAAAGCTTTATTTAAAAACTGGACATAACTCTTAAGAAGACCAAAGAAAGCTGCTGCAGCAGATTTTGGTTTTTAGATGAACAGAAACGTCTTTTTGTTAAATTTTATCATTTAAACGGATGTGGGATTTTTATTAAACCAAGATTTAGAATAAAAGAGATGAAGGACGCGTTTCAGTGTGCGGAGTTGGATTATGGAACAATCTGGATAAAAGAAGATAAATCAACTATTGTGTTTAAAATATTACTTCTTATTACTATATTAATATAATATAAATATTATATTAATAATGTTACTTCTGATTTAGAAAATATAATTAATGAGGTTCGTTTGTTTTGTTCTGTGGGATTTTGTAGATAATAAATGAAGCGAAAAGTGTCTGTTGGAAACTGTTTTTAGTTCAATTTTTAAATGACATAAATTGTTTTTATTATTGGCTAAATTAATTATTTGTGTGAGCGGGCGGATTATTTTAGATTATTTTTCTTTCTGCTCCTTTTCATTCAAGTGTTTAAAATGTATATTGTATTAATTGTTTTGCTTTGTAAAGAATTAAATAAATACTTTAATAAAACTTAACTACAGTAAACTAGTCCAGTACTTCTAAGGAAAACAGTCAAAGCTGTCAAACCAACGAAACGCATGGAAACACGCTTTGAATCAGTGAAGCAGCGACAGTGTTTCAAACTTCGGATGTAATCCTGATAAACGTGTTTCTGCTTCAGAGCGACACAAGCTTCAAAGCCTCAGTATCATTCACCCATCACTAAAAACACACAACCGTGTGATCATCAGCACCAATCATATGTTCAGATCGTTCAAATCATTAAAAATTACTGAATTTTGTCCATTTGAAAACAACAGATTTAGTTAAAAATCTAATTGACAAAAGAAATCTGCTTTTTTTTTTACGGATTACAAAGTTAAAAATGTATGTTTTTCTAATTTTTTTCTATTTTTCTTTCTATTACTTTCTTGTAAGGTCTTTTATACCAGGCCTACTTACATCGGTCCTACGAAGGTTTTCAGTGGTTCCCTGCTCCAACACACCTGAATCAGAATAAATGGATCCAACAGCCTATGACTGCACAATGAC
>JBAFTA010000025.1:23160461-23184223 GCA_036919975.1 Melanotaenia parkinsoni | reverse complement strand
TGGACCACGTGACTTCCGCATTCCATTCTTTCTATAGAAGTCTACGGGAGTGTCGCCACTCTCATTACAGCACTCTGACCGGGTGGTGTGGGGAGAGAGCAGCGGAGGTCCGGTTGTATAACTCCATACGTCAGAGTCCCGCTGTCGTTAAGCAGAAACGTCATGAACGAGATACTGTGTTTATATAAACCACTGCAGCTCAGAAAGCTGAATTAAAACCTGATGTGGCTGCTCAGCAAAGTGTTGTCAACGTTTAGGAAGCATTCAAAGAATGAGAACCAAGATTCAAGTTCTTGAGCACAAAAACAGAGAACCAGAACTTGATATCTGGGGATGTTTTTAGCAGTACCCCCCTAACATCTTAATTTTGTCTTTCAATTCACCTGAAATAAATTATTATCTGAACAGGGGCCCATTAAATCAGGGGGGCCCAATCTGATCTGATAATATATATCTTCATTAAATGATCTACTTTAAAGATAAATAAAATAAAATAATTAATTAAACTACAATACTGCCACGACAACGCAAAACCACCTTCCCCAAAGAAATCAATCTTAAATCATATATAATGGCCACAAATATATGTTAAAGTTTAAGGTTACTGTTTCTTTCTCTTTTCTTTTTTTTAAATCTGTTTATTTTATTAAAACTTTAATAGACTGAAATTGATGTAAAGGTGAAAAAATAAATAAACGACAAAGAAATTAAACTGTCACAAAAGATGCAAAATGAAAACATAGAAACTAGACAATCTCTTTCAAAGGAAAAAAGTGTCCACAAAAATAGTTAATAAATAAATAAATAACTCAAATGATGCAGCTTACACTTCATTTGTGTTTCCAGAGTTCCTTTGGTCCCGTAGTTTCAGACAACCATGGCTGACAGAGATATCCTGCTCTCTGGGCTTTAAAAGGCTTCTAAAATAAAATAATAATAATAATAATACTAATAATAATAATAATAATAATAATAATAACAAACAAACAAAAAGTCTGATAACTTTAAAATATCTTTAAATGAAAGTACAGATTGGATTTATTTGATAAATCTATATATTTTGTTAGAGAAAAATGCATTTTTGAGGTGTGTTTTGACAGTGTTAAGATAACTTTAAGGCTCACCCGTGCAGTTGAAGATAATATGATGCTCAGCACACACAGCAGACAACAATGAGTTCATTAGAATCAGTCAATTTCTTGGAATCTTGATTTGTCCTTTGTTTTAATTATCATGTAAAAGCATTTCCACTTTTTTCCAGTTTAGGACCAAAAATTTATGTTGAAACATGTTTGCCATGTTTGTCCAGCTGACATGAACATCTTTAAATAGCCTACCAATGCATGTAATACAAGCTAGGCTAGGTTAATCCTACTGAAAAGTACGTTTTACTAAAGTCAGAGAAACATTACTTAATAATTGTTATAAAATTAGTTAGTGTGTTTGTGATTTAACAGTGTATGAGGGGTTAAATAAAATCAAGAACAACTATTAATTTAACAATGTTAAAATGCCAATACATGCACAGAAGGCTAGGCTTTTAATGCTATCAGGTTTATGAAAAAAACTAAGGCTGTGTGTGTATTAAGAGATTTAGAGTGGTGTGTTGCTATATAATCCATGGTTAAAAAAAGGAGCCAGGCTAGGTTAATATATACATTGTTAATAATATAAACTGGGGCCAGTCTTGAAATGACAGTGATTAACAGAAAAAGTGAGTTAACCACTTATTCAAGCACCAGCATTAATTTTCCCAAGATTTTTTTTTTTTTTTTTTTTAAAACATTCTCAAAATGTTCCAAATCTTCGTTAAAGCTGACAACTAAAAACACAATGAAGCAACACAAATTTTTATGGTAAAGTTTTATTATAAAAGCCATATTGTTCATTGTTGCCCACAAGCAAATGTTTAGAAATGGGAATATTCTAATATAAGCTGTTATTATTAGGGATAACATTTAATAACATGAGGTATTTTTTTTACTGGCTACACTATGGGCCAAATCAAGCTATTAAAAACAGCACTTTTCCTCAACAAATGTTTATTAAATAATAATAATAATAATAAAGATGTGTAAAGCAAAGATAGCAGGTAGTATCACAGTGATGAATACTGTCCACTGACATTTTAAAAATATGAATAACTCGTACTGTCAATAAATGGAGACTGGAATACACATAACATTCATATAGATATCAATATATTTACAATATTTACAGTCAAACAAATAAACGTATGTCAGCTAGAAAAAAAAGCACGATACAGAAGCTTTGGCAAACAATAAACAAGAGTGTGTACATTTTTCTAAATGTAACATGTACACAAAGTAAACATGATTATACATGGAGAGTATAAAAACAAGGAAGATTTTTTAAAAATCCAGTGCAATGTCAGGTTTTGTTGGTTTTTGTCCGTGGTTAAATAGCAGCCTGTCGCCTCCATATCCTCCTCTTGCGGTGAGGGTGTGGTTGTGGAATTAAAATGTCCTGAGCAGGGCGGACAGCTTGCCGCCCTTTGCTGGTATTCCCAGCTATGAGTCCGGTTTACGGCAGCACTCGGATCTTACAGAAAATTCTTGATAGCTTGAATTACTGTGGCATGTATACAAAGTAGGTGCCTACTTTTACTTGATTAAATGATCTGAGCACTTCTTCCATCACTCCTAGGACGGCCATCTTAACAAAAAAGTTAATCATTTGAGTCCACCATGTTTTTCTGACCCTGTTCAGAGGTCTTGTAAACGTAGTCGGGGCCCACAGAGAGAACAGAAAACTTCCTCTTTATACGGCAGGTGGGGCTGATTGAAACACCCGGTCACAATTATGAATCTGATCTATGGCCCGCAACCCCATTACTGGAGTCCTGAGTTGGCCTTGTAGGCTCCATGAGTCAGTTAGTTGGGGGTGGGAACCAGCATGCCAACAGGAAGTGTAGGACTTCTATTTTGGCCCTTGGGCAAGGCTTCTTTGCCAGGATCCCGGGTTTCAGCAGGCCATGAGGATGCCCTCTTGGTGGTCATGTGCCGTCGGGCGTGTTTGGTCAAATGGTCGCTGCGCATGAAACGGCGATCACACACAGTGCAGACAAACTTCTTCTCACCCGTGTGCGTTCGGCGATGGCGAGATAGCTCATCGGAGCGAGCAAATTTTTTGTCACAGCCCTCCCAGTGACAGCTGAATGGTTTTTCACCTGCAGAGAAAGACAATGGTAATGTTAGTGGTTGGAGAAACCAAACAGAAAAGCCAAAGTGGTGTCAGGTGGATGACTTTGCGACGCGTACCTGTATGCGTGCGCAGGTGAGCCTTCAGGTGGGAACTCTTGAAGTAGGTCTTCTTACAGCCGGGAAAGTTGCACACGTAGTTTCTTCTGCGGGAGAAGTCTGCCTGCGAGGCGCCGCTGTTTACTCCTGACGGCATGTAAACAGGTGCAGGGGCCAGGGGGAGGAGCTTAGTGTTGCCCAGGGTCATTACAGTCTGTGGGCCCTGTGGTGGCTGGGAGACGGGTGCCTGAGGCACCACAAACATGACAGTTCCCTGCGGTACAGCAGAGCCCACCAGTAGAGGCTGGGTGAAGCCTGAAGCAGGAGACTGGGGCAAGATGGGCTTGGGACCCCCCTGGGTCTGCACCTGAACTGGAGCCTGCACAAAGGCTGAGATCATCCCAGTCCGGCTGCTCACTGGGAAAACCTGGCAGAGGACCGGAGAGGAGGGGACCGCAGAGGAAGACAGTGCGGTGTGAGGTGGAGAGACTGAGGAGGGAGGAGGAGACATGCTGTCAGGGGCCAAAGAAGGTGCATGATTCTCCTCAGGAGGAGTGTCTGTGGTTTCCATTTGGATCGAGGAGGAGGTTTCTGTCAGCTGAGTGGAGATTGGCGGTGCAGGGGGGCTGAGGCTGTCGGCAGTGTGGCGGATGACACTAGTGGCCATCGCTTTGCTGGGTGGAGCCAAACATGACGACTTGGAGTGAGGTGGAAGTGCTGAGGTCTCTGTGGTGACGGAAGAGGAGGAAGGAGCGGAGGAAGGCTGTGAGAGGCAAGTATGGAAGTCGCTGAGGATGGCAGGGCAGGTGGTAAGACTGGGGCGGAGTAAGACCTGTCTGGGGGCGGGGCTTGGGGCAGAGGTTGTAGTTAGGACAGCTGTGGTGGAGGCCTCTGTGAAGCTGGGACTGTGAGGTGGAGTCATACACTGAGAAAGAACAACAACATGTCACCGTCACAAACTGAGAGCAGATGCAGCAGTTAATAACAAAGGGCCTCATTCACCAACCGCTCTTATGAACAAATTTGTGCTTTAAGGCTCATTTATGCACCCTTTATGAACATAAATAGGTACATCTGTTCCAAATGTTATTGCCCTCATACTTTCATGTGTCCCTTACATTGCTGTGGTTGTCCACCAGAGGGCAGTGCAGAGTTCAACTTATCATTCTGAAGTCCGTTTTAGACTAAAGCAAACACGGTATTGGTGGGGCAGATAATGGCAATGTACATTCTCAGAAAGAAACATAAAAAGAGGCAGAGTAGTAGATGGTGGTGGTCCGTGAGAACATTTAATACATGGCGACTATTTCTCCATTTGCTCTGCCAGAGTATGCATCTGCAAGAGCCCCGAAAATTGACCAAATTACACATGTAAAGACTGACAAAATGCTCCATATTCGTCTTTTGCGTAAAGTATAAATGGGCCTTACGTCCTTTTGCAAAGTAGGGCCACCTGTTCTGTCCTTTCCACTTATGTAGAGATTCACCAATAAGAGGAAAGATACGAACAATTTCTGGATTGTGAATCTAAGCGACGGTTTTTGTAAAAACGTTAAAAAAAAAAAAAAAAGGTTACTCAAGTCAAGTGTGAAAAGATTAGGGTTCATATGGACTTGTGGATGGAGCCTGATCAGGCCACTGGCGCTGACCAGTTAGAGTATACTGTTCTTTTAAGGGCGGGGCTAAGCCTCTAGCTTTACTGACGTCTTATTTCAGTGGGTTTCTTACCAGCGACGACAGGGCGATCAGGTCTTTGGGAGCATCTCCTCCCTCTGGGTGGAGCTGGATGGAGTCACAGGAGTCAGAGGTGGGGGTCAGTGGGCGTGGCTTGTGTTGCCTTTGACACCAGAAACTCATGCTGACGAGCGCCTCGGCGGCCTCCAGGTCGTGGTACTCGATGCACGACTTCTGCTCCATGGCCGCCGGTGGTTCGTTCACGTGGTCGACCTGCGAATGATTGAAAGAGGTTCAGCAAGTTTGTTCTTCATCTGGTTTTCCTCTCACACTCAGATTTGACAGGAAATATACCAGAATTGACAACTAACAATAATTCAGATGCAGAACAAAGGCAGGAAAGTCATATGAATTAGAGCTGGGCGATATGAACCAAATCTTATATCTCAATATTTTTTACCTGAATCACGATATACGATATTTATCTTAATATATACATTTTTTTTGTCAAGTAACCAAAGAAACAGTTCTAATTTACAGCCTTCGGTGCTAAATATACTTTTTATTAAGGATCAGCAGCACATGTGCATCAAAATAGCTGACTGAAATTAAAGTACCTTCATATTAAATTAAATACTCCTAAAACAAAATAAATTAAAAGTACTTTTCAATGACCATAACAAAAATACAGCTGTGTGCAAAATGCAAAAGATGCTTTTAACTCAAAACAAGCTATCTCGATATAAACGATATTCCCTCCTTTTATTTGACGTCTGATAAAGTCTTGATATATTTGAAAATCTCAATATATTGCCCAGCCCTAATATGAATCACTTCAACCTTTTTGAATAGACAGATTTATATGATTTCTTAAAACTGTAGGGATCATAAACGTTTTTTTGTAAAGGGTGATGTTTTGAAGACAAATACCTGTCTAGCTATGACTTCTTTCAGCAACACAAAGAGGAATGATTGGTTAAATCTGCTCACAAATGCTAATCAGCTGATCTGAACAGCAAAATTATATGTCAGATTAAGCTCTTTTCACACATTGGTCGCGCTTCATCAGAAAAAAAAAAACAAAAAAAAAACGGCATCCTCAATGACCTGCTGCTGTTCCTCTTTAGTAATCCCTACAAACTGAGGCAGATCAGCGCCTCATCAGAGTGTGTTTCCACTCATATAAGTGAAGTCAGGTGCGTGAGGTCCGCTAATGTGACAGCTGCGGGTCAGACTATGTTGAAAACACTAATATTACAGGTGAGACCTGAAGGAATGTTTTCAAGATTTGTAACAACAAAAAAGAAAGAAAGCAGAACATATCTGAAAGGGGCTTTCGAGTGATGGTAGCTTTATGCGCTCATCCTCAGTTACAAACATTGAGTGAAACAAAGAGGTGTGAACTCATGCTTTATTCAGCAGTCAAAATGTTTTTAAATTTCTTTTCAGTCTGACTGAAAGGCAACAGAAATTAGAGATGCAGTTATGCCCACAGCAGCCTCACTGACCCGACTTACTGCAAAGCAGTAATTTGCAAATTTTTATTGTTTACTGGATCCATAAAGTAAGAAGAGGGTGTGAAACAATTAGAGCATCTTTTCAGACAAATTATCTGCGTGATCAACCAGATACCACTAGTCAGCACAGTTCAGTCCGTACTGAGACATCAGGTGATAACGCAGAAGCACATGCACAAACATGGGAATCTTTCCTATTATCTGCTTCCACCACTACCGTGTTATACATCCCACGTTCTTCTTCTTCCGCTTCCTTTGGGGACGAAGACGCACACCGCCCATCTAATTACCAATGATGCCACAATTTCCCACTTTCTCCTGAGCCACAACTACATCTGAAAATATATATATTTTAAAAATGCAGAGGTGACAAATAAAAGCAACAAATAAATAAATAGAGTAAGTAAAAGGCGGTGTGGCAGATGAGTTAGGGACAAAGGGTTCCTGGGTGCTCAGCAGAGTTGGCCGGCTGGAGTGAACGCTCATTGCACATACAGGAAGGGTGGAGGAGGAGAGCGAGAGACATACATGTGAACAAACACAGAGAGGCAAAGAGAAAGAGAGAGAGAGAGAGAGAGAGAGAAAGCGAGGGGCCCCCACTCCTGCATCTCACAAAAGCTGAGGGGGAACCTCCCTGCACCCAGAATAGATGATGGGAGGTGTTAGGAAAAAAAATAAAAAAGGGCCACGCCCCCTCCATTCACATTAACATGCACTGACTTGCCCAGTGAGAGAGAGGAAGCTGCCAACAGGAAGTCAAAATCTGCAACAAACACATCAACACTGCAATTGCCCCGCTGTTACACAAACACACCACACAGAACACCATTACAAACAGATTTATTCACACTTTAACAATCAGATACTGATCAGGATCACACCTGTTTTCCCACACACACACCCCTTCATTGAATTTTGGGTCGTTTTTTTATTGTCATTGTTGTTGTTTGTTTTTCTTTAATGTGGTCATTGTCTTATTGTGAGCAGTCTGACCCTAAATTAGATTCACATATCAAACTGTTTGAAATTCATATGTGTACTCATTTGACCACATTTAAGAGTGAAAATCTTTTTTTCCTCGTATATTTTTAAGTAAAACATCTCATGTTTCAACCTCAAAGATCTTCACATTAACTTGATTTCTGGAAATATTTACTACTATGAAAGGAAAGCTAAATCATGAGCATGTGACAAACTGTAAGGTAAACAAAAAGCAGACTGATTATTTACTGTCACTGCTTCATACTTGTTTTATATTAGAATAAACTTTGTACTGGTTTCAGTGATGGTTAGATAAAATATTCAAACTGAAATCATGAACTATTGTGTAATATGACATATTTCCCTGATAAAATCAGTTTAAATAAATAAAAAAAATCTGCTCTGTAATCACACATCCAATAACAAAGAGCAGACCTGCTGCTTCACCAATTCATCTGCTAATTATTCTCTTCATTGAATGATTAATGTCTGAAAATGGTAACAAATAGAATGTTTAATATCACATCTATCCAAAAAACAAAACGATGAGAATGTCAATTTATGTACAAAAAAACAGACAAAAAAAACAACGTGATAAATTGATCAGTTGTGTTCATTCTTCGATTAATCACCAGATGTTTGAGCTGGAACAAAGGCAAACCAGCAGATGTGACTGAAGTCTCAGACAAAAGAAACCAGCGAAACCAGCAGCAGCATCACAACAACCAGCTGGACTCCATCACTCTAACATCTGCAAACTTTCTGATGCAGCGATGCATTGCAGGGATGCAACTGTTGTTAGCGCGCGCAAGCGGGATCCACAGACACACGTGCACACACGCGCGCGCTCTCAGGAGTCAACGGGTTCAGTGTGACCTCAGATAAACCTGGTGACAGCACCAAAATAAGACCAAATCAGAGGCGAAAACACGCGGAGCTTCAGTTCGGTCCCCCTCGCGGCTGCAGCAGACCCGAGACCCGGACCCGTAGGTAACGATTCTAACACGACAGCCAACTTTAAACAGAACCTCGCCGGACAGCCGGCAGAAGGCGGTCGGGACTCACCTGACAGAAGCCGAGCATGAAGAGGAAGAGGAGTTGAAAAAGGGAGGCAGAGGAGAGCCGTGAGGGAAGGGTGTTTTGTTTTTGCCAGTAGACCAAGCTTCAGTTGAGAGAGCCGGGGAGAGGAAGAAAAAAAAAAAAAAAAAAAAAAAAAAAAAAAACAGGAAAAAAACACAGAAACAAAATTCAGAGCAGTCTGGCGGGTGGTAACACGCAGCCAATCAGAGCCAAAGGTGTAGCGAGCTCTGACCAATCACAAGCGAGGCGGTGCGTGATCGGTACGTGTCCGCAACGGGATTGGCCCGCGGTGGGGTGCGTGGCTGCTGGGGGCGTGGCCGAGGAGTCAGCGGTGTCAGAGTAAACCCGATGAACCCGGCAGCGCGCTCGATATGGGGGAAAGGTTGGGGAGCAGACAGGCGCGAGGCGGGCCCGCGAGACTTTCGGGGACGCGCGCGACAGGCTGCAGATACACAATGAGTGACAAAGGAAAGATAAACGAGTAACAAATAAAGAGCAGAAAATCTGAAATTCGTTCAGTTCCTGCGTCTCAGTGTCATTTACCCTCCCAGTCAGCAGTTTTTTTTTCCATCAGTTTACACCAAATATCAGGTAAAATGTTTAAAATCATAAAAGTTTAAAGTGATTATTATTCTGACACATAAATAATTTAATAAACATTAATGAAATATATGTCATTAATAATTGTGAGTAAAACGTAGTCACACACCTTTTTAGTTATAGTTTTATGCTCTAAATCACATTTAAAATACTTCTCTCTAATTTTATTATCAAGTGAATAAGTAATTAATGTATTTAATCTCTTTTTTTAAATCTAGTTTTGTGTCCTTTCCTCGAGGATAATATTCAATAATAATATAACAATATGACTATATTTGTAAATCATCACAAAAATTATCAAGAGGCCTTCTATGGAGGAAAACATTCTGAATGCAGCCTCTCAGAAATATTAATCACATTTCTTTCTTTCATGTCAGCAAATTCTATTTATGCAACCTTTACTTTAACAGATATTAAATATTAATCAATCTTCAATTAAACATTTTTATTATTTTCTCTGTGAGAACATTTAATCACACTCATCTGTAAACATGTGTGTGCCGTAGGAGGTGGGCGTGAATCATCTGCAGCTTGTGTGCTGGTCTGCAGCACAGAACACATGAATGACAACAATGCAAAGTGTGTTTTTGTTCCCTCAAGGAATCAGAGACGGCTGCAGCTCCGCCTGCAGACAGAACAACAGAGTTTACATGCAGGACGTGAAATCTGCCGCAGGTCCAAGACAGGACAGTCCACAGGTCTCTCTTGTTTTGTTTTGGTTCTTTTTTGTTTGTTTGTTTTTCCAGGTCTGGTGATGGTCAGTTGTTTTTCCACATTTTTCACTCTCCACATCAGTCATGTGCACTCTCCATATTGATAAAGATGAAAATGAACAAAGAAGGTGAGACAAAGGAGAGCGCAGGTTTTGTAGCTCTAGAGGCCTTCACAATATTTCCTTTTTGTCTTCTTCCTGTACCATTATCCTGTCTGTGACTCCCCCACCTCCCACCCTCCAGCCACCTCATCCCCTCCCCATCAGGCCGATGAACCCAGGGACTCCTATGTATTGAGGTTGTAAACAGCCTCTCCAGTAAAGAATTTCAGGGCGGGGCTACAAGGCAGCCAGGCTCTCACTCCCACCACCTTCCTCCCCCCACTTGTGCACACGCCAGCCCAGCACAGACTCCTTTGTTGAGTCTGCCTATTAACCCTTTAAGCTACAGGGGGGTTCTGGGGTGTATGTTGCCATCATCATCATCATGGTTACATGAACAAACACATGAGCAGAGGTGGAGATAATGGAGGGTGGTGGGAGAACCTCTTCCTGTTTGAGACAAAGAGCTCTCTTTGTAATGCTTCAGGTTTCTGTGTTTGATTGACAGTAGACCCCTCCTCCCACACGTCACCTGCTGGCCTCAGCATACCTGGCAGTGGTGGCGGTGGACAGCCGGTTTTCCAGCCGCAGACGTCAACAGCTTTGTTTCTCAGAGTGAACGTGAGCTCTCCAGCTCAGAGAGGAGGCAGAAACTGGGGCAGAAGCAGGACCTGGCAGCAGGCAGGGTGACGTGAGTTCATTCTCATTTCCAAGTTCACTGAGGTTGTGGAGTAAAAAAAAGGAAAACACACGGGCACTCCATCCATAAAAGCAGTTTCCAGGCAGAAAACACTCCCAGAGTTGTGCAGGAGGAAGTCAACGACTGAACTCAGCTTTTTGCAGCATCAGTCAGAGAAAAATCTGCAGCAAACCATGTACAAGGGGAAACATTTCTCTGGATTCACAAAACACTGTGCTATCTGCAACACACCTGAATAATGACACTGTTGTGTTAAAACGTAAAAAGACATGATCATTACTGTGGTTCCAGAGCTGCAAAATCCTGTCAAAGGTAAAAAAATAATAATAAAAAATCAGCTGTCCTGACACTAAAAATTTGTAAGCAAATCTGGAACTCAGCATTAAATACGGACCAGAGATGACAGTATATCTGGTAAACATCTGGACAGTGAGAATATTTTTAAAAAGTGAACTTTGCACAGGTAGCATGTAAACATATTAAATGGAAAAGGGTTTAGAAATTAGTCCTTTATGATGTTTACACTAATTCCAGAAGGTTTAATGAAAACTTCATTTTAATGATCACATTTAGTGTGGATGTTTTGTCCTGACGAGGACATTTCTACAAAGTTGGGCTATTTTGCTCAGAATTAACAATTTTTCCAAGAAACGACACAGCTTCCCCTGTTTTCAGTAATTCCAACATGTCTTCCACATGGATGTGTTAATCAACACTGATGAAAAGCCTCCGGTCAGTAAGGCTGTTAGATTGTCCCAGTGGTCACATGTGGTGTCCATATGTTTAACTCTTCCAGAACGCATTGGAAAAAAAATCACAGTGTAAAATCCAGCTTATCTACTAAGATCCAACCATCTTTAGTGAACAACAAACAAAACAAAGTTGTTTTTGACATACAAAGTATAGATTTTATAATGTGCACAAAATATTAGAACCTTGAGTCATCAGCTTACAGTCAGAATACAAGTCTTTCGTGTTGATATCCCATTATACTCCAAGACATATTGAAGACATAAAATGCTGACAAGAGTCATAATATTAAGGGTACAAACAAAACTAAACTAACCTTGGCAGATTTTAGGAGGAAGCTGTAAATTCAGTCTAAATTAAAGGCAAAAAGCTTCAATGTTCTGCTGATGACAAAACTGAACAGATACCAGCTATATCTAAATGAATCTGAATTAAGCTGAGATGAATGACTGGAAGTTTTTTGTGTTTTCTCAGTGTTTTGGATCAGTTGCATCCACCTTTTATGCTGGTCTTTCCCATCAAAGCAGTGAAGTTATGTGAATGTTCAAAACTGAAGTTAAAATCCAGTGAGTCAGTGCACATTATTCCATATGATAACAATTTGACCATACCTCAGTCATTTAGTTATTGCAATATTTCAGATTTTCCTTAATAAATGCCCACACATCACGTGCACCAAATAAGCATTCGTCGTTCCTCTATGGGATAAGATAAAAATGGTTAGACTGTTGAATTTATAGGGATAATCTGAAAATATTTAACAAAATTTACCAGGACAAATGGTGCGTTCCATTTGTCTCGGAATTCCGAGCAACCAAGCATATGTTACATCATTACTAGGTAGTTGATGTTCCAGCTGCACCAACTAAGAAAAAACAGCCAATTTGTGAACATCGGCTGGACCCTGTGGGGGGTACTCTGGGAATATGGAGTGCTGGACGAGCTGTGTACGAGCTGTCCGGTCCCTGTATGACCAGTGTCAGAGCTTGGGCCACATTGTCGGCAGTAAATCAGAATTGTTTCCAGTGCGGGTTGGATTCCGCCAAGGCTGCCCTCTGTCACAGATTCTGTTCATAACCTTTATGGACAGAATTTCTAGGTGCAGCCGAGGTGTCGAGGGGATCCGGTTCGGTGGCCTTAGGATTGGGTCTCTGCTCTTTGCGGATGATGTGGTTCTGTTGGCTTCATCGGGCCGTGATCTTCAGCTCTCACTGGAGCGATTCGCAGCCGAGTAAAGTGGCTGGGATGAGAATCAGTACTTCCAAGTCCGAGACCATGGTCCTTAGCTGGAAAGGGTGGAGTGCTCTCTCCGGGTCTGCAATAGGGTCCTGCCCCAAGTGGAGGAGTTTATATATTTTGGGGTCTTGTTCATCACTTACTCATTTGTCAAAAATTCCTCAGGATTCCGAGTTCTGAGGACAATTGGAATGCATGATAACTTGCATGATAATTTTACACATGGACAGACCTGAACCTCCATTGAGAATCTTTGGGATGTGCTGGAGAAGGCTTAAACAGTGGTCAGACTCCCCCATCATCAGTACAAGATGATACAAGATAAAAACATCTTGGGACTTTGCAGAAGCTTATCTAAACAATACTGGGTAGGGTAGGCTGGTTGGCTGTGCATCTCAATCTTTAGTCCTTTACCAGAGTCCTGGGAGCTTGAGGGTCCTATGCAATATCTTAACTATTCTTACAACTGCGTTCTTCTGGATGGAGATGTCTGATGGTTTTCCAGGTATCTGTTGAAGCCATTTCTCCGGTGTGGGGGACACAACCTCCAGTGCCATGATGGTTCCTCCATTTCATTCTCCTCCAGGTTCTATTGCCTGAGGCATTCACTCAGTGCTTCATCCCTTGGGGCCATCTTCCTGATGCATTCATGGAGCTTGGATGTTTCATCTTGGATAGTGGCCCTGATGCTCAATAGTACTTGGCCTCCCTCTTTGTGCTTAGCGCATAACCTCTGGACACTGGATTTTGGGTAGAACCCTCCATGCATGGTGAACAGCTGCAGCCGGGATTGTAGTATCGTGACTTTTATTTTCCATAATAACTACTTTCTAGGAGAACGAATAAGCAGAGTAACAAATTGTTTAGTCTGTGTACTGTGACAGAATGGTCCTGCCCTGTACTGTAAATCTTAAGCATGTTTGCATGAAACAACATGAAATGACACAGAAACAGTTTAAAATGTATATTCATTATATGGAAGGTCCTGAAACTGTAGCCCCCAGTAAAGCAGAAACTCCATATCAGTGTTAGTGGCAAACATGTTTTTGATATGTTCAGGTTTGTGTTCATTTTGGTTGTTCCAATCTTGTGGAACTGACCTTGGTTACTTCTGGTATCCTCATGAGGTTGTGAAAAGAGAATGTTTTGAGGGTTTTATGAAGAAAAAAATGGAGAACCTTTGGCTGGGATCAAAAGGAACTGAGTTAAATCATGTCAGTCTGCAGTGATCACTAAGTGAAAGGTCTGGAAATAATTTTACTTCAGCTGTTTAGGACCCTTCTCTGTTAGCTGATATGCTGGCGCTAAAAGCCGTAGCTGCTTTCTGGATTGACTCGTCAAGATTGCAGTTGCTAAGCAAAAAGTCAATACATGAACTAAAGTTTTTGCTTCATCCACCAGAATGTCCTCTTTCTGACAAAGACGACATAGACTGGACTCCTATGAAGAATCTAGACTACGATAGAGTGAAACAGTCTTTTGTGATTTATTTCTACCGAACACATCTTGCAATGAACTCATTTAAATGGCCATCAAAATCTGATAAGTAATTAATTATTGTAATAATCTGATGTGGTGTGTTAATCAGATTTCTCATAATCAGATGGCTGCCATTATCTGATAAAGGATATCCGGTTATGCTGTCTACATGATCACTTGAGTTACCACATAACTCCAAAAAACAGACAATGTTTTAGGTTTTAGGTGTGTATTTAAATGGGCTCAACTGTGCTTTAAAAACACCACAATGTGTTCTTCCAGGAGCAAAAACACTGCAGGATTAGTCATGAAGGGTCTTAATCCCAACTGCTTTCACCATCCACACACCAGGACGGTCTAGACTTCCAGGACTGTCCATGTTTTTATCAGCTTCGGAAGCTGGGTTGAAGCAGCAGATTGTTCCAGGACCTGAACTGTTGGATATTTCTGCAATTCAAAGCTGAAATTTTTTTCTTGAATAATACAAAAGCATCTATGATATCACATAGACCAGCTCTTTTAGGTATCTATTTTTTTTTATAAATTTTCCTATATTTTTTTAGGAAACAGCTGCAGTGATTTACTGAAACATACTGAAACATAAATATAAATACATTTAATGAGGCAAAAACAAGGTTTTTTTCATTCCTAAGCAGCTTGAAAGGGAATATTTGGTCTGAGCAGCTTTATTCTTCAACACAGCCTAAACTTCTCTTTCAGTTTTATCTGATAAAGGTTTTGGGGAAAATGTCTGAAAGTTGAAACTTGTTGGGAACAGTTTACGAAGGCAGGACTTTTTCACATGTTTCTACAAAAAGGATTTTAGGCCTGTTGGGCTGTTGGCTTATATTGTGCAAGCAGGTCTTTAAATTTTAAATTAATTTAATGTTTTATTACTGATTTATAGACTGTTGATCATTTTAAAGTCAGTAGAACTTGAAAAACAGTTTGGTTTAATGTTTTACAGAAATAAACTCTGACCTGAGGGCATTGAAACATTTTTAGAAAGTACATTTCACAAAAAGTGGACATTTCTAGAAAGAAGTGATTTTTTTCCTTTGATTTTTGCTTTAGTTGAGACAGTTTTACAGGTAGGGGGAAATTTAGGAAGTGGGGATATTTTTTATATTTATTTATTAATGTTTAACAAATTAATAACATTTTATGCATAACTTCAGTCGTCAGTTTTACACTGGCTTCCTGTTTGTGAAAGAATTAACAGTTAGATTACAAAGCACTGAATGGTTTAGGACCAGAATGCATTCAGGATCTTCTGGTTCGCTTTGAACCAACCAGATCCCTCCGGTCATCAGGGTCAGGTCAGGTGTAGCTTTTATGCTCCTCACATGTGGAACAAACTCCCAGAAAACTGTAGGTCTGCTGACTCAGCAGTTTTAATTCAGGGTTAAAAACTTTTCTATTTGCCACGTTTTTATCAAAACATTTGTTAATCCCTCACCCTAAAACATTTTATTTCTTGCTTTTTATTAATTTCATTTGAGCTTTTTCTGGTTTTATTCAATCCTTTTTAATTTTTTTAAGTTTGTTTTTAATGTATGTTTTTAATGCTTCCTGCACCTGCTGTAATCCTTTTAATGTTTTATGTAAAGCATCTTTAATTGTCTTGTACATGAAAAAATGTTCTATACAAATAAACTCGCCTTGCTTACAGCAAGAAATAAGCAGAAAGTCAGTAAAGACCTCTTTAGATATAGGTAAAAAACATAAAAACCAAGACATTTTTTTTCTATAAAGGAAAAACATTTATGTGGGATAGGGCCTTTTCCAGTTTTCGCCCCTACCTTTTGGGAATCTCCACATCAGAGACACCACAGACCCAGGCCACCTTGTTCTTTTACTCTGTAAAACATCTTTGTGTTTGTGAAAAGTGCAATATTAATAAAATTTATTGCTATTATTAGTATTTCTAAGATGATCTAAACCCCAAATTAAAACCATTAAATTTTACACTTTCATGATTATATTTATTTTTCTATTGAATTTAACTCCTAAAAATCTGATAGATGAATAAATAAACAAACAAATAATTAATAAGAACACCACCCAACAGGGTGTTTCCAAAATTTTGAAAGATCCCTTTTTGGTTTTGTTCTTCCAACAAGAACAAAATCACAAGTGTAATAAATATTTAATACTAATAAAACATGACAAACTATTCTGTTTTAAATTAATTTTTTTGACAGTTTAATATCTAATAATTTCCAACAAACACAAACTCACACGGTCGCGTTTGGTGTGTTAATTTAGGATTTTTGGCATCTGCAGACAAAATCAAACAAACAAAAAAACAAAACATATTACAGCAGAGAAATATAATATTTTGGTTATTTTTTGTAAAAATAATTTGGTTTTGTTTCACAGCTGCAAAAAAGTGTGAAATTTAAAAGCAACCTTCAGCGCTTTAACTTAAATTTTCTCATTTAGTGAATGAAATTTCTATTTTCATATTAAACTATTTCTCAGTAATTTTAATTTTATTTCAATGTTAAAATAAAAAAAATATATATATGAAATATAAATTAAAAAAATTAAAACATTAACGTGAAAAAAAATGTTTTTCTGTATTTGTGAAAATTAAATAACTGCAACTGTAAAAACAAAGTTTTATATAAACCCCTGGCGAGTTTTTTTTAATCTGGTTCACTGATAAAATCCTGATTTATTGATCAGGTTTTAAAATCCTCCACTCGTCTTTGGCCTCCATTTCACATGATCACCTGAAAATAAGAATTAAAGGACCAGAAACTTGGTCATTTCTTCAAACTATTTGCAAATAGCAAGAAAACAGATGACAGAATGACTGACACAAGAAACAAGAACAACTTAATGAAAAGACAAACAAAATAAAACCTTCAGTAAAATCTGGAATAAGTGACGTTTATTTACTGCAAACAGAAAAGAAGTTTTTATTATCACAAATGTAAGTAATGTGCTTCAGATTAATTTCAGTCACTGATGTTTGTTTTCCTTAACAAAAATAATCAAAAATAAAACGAAGCTGAATTAAAAAATAATGTCAGAACATTTAAAATGTTTAGTTTGAATTCAGAATCAGATCTAAGAAGCTTTGTGTGTCGGAGGAAAATCGGTTTGAATTATTCTGCATATTTGTGGTCACAGCTGCTGGAAAACTGCAGCGCTGCGCCGTTGACTCCTTGCAACTAGATTACACACCAACTTTCCAGGAAAACTGGAAACTTTCCAGATGTTTCTATCAGCTGTCTGACAGCAGCAGCAGGAACTTTGTTTAAATTAGGAAAATCTGCTGTTTTCTTTCCAGGTTCTGGAGCTGACGTGAGCAGCTGCTCGCCTGTTTGAGGTTTTCCTTCAGAAAGAAAACCAGAACCGGACTGGTTATGTTACAACCCTGTCCACACATAAGAACTGTTATTTCCCAATATCGGAAAATAACCTGAAAATACTTTATTCTCACAAACACAACGTGGATGAATGTTAATCTGATTCTAGCAGTTTATGTTCTATTGATAAACAAAGTTAAATATGGATTTATCTCATAGGTTTACTGAACCAAAGGGTCATTCTGCTCATTTCAGACTTCTATGTTTCTCTGTACGAGAACATCAAGCTGAGAAAAATGAAATGTAAATGTTTATCTGTTCCTAAAAGAAAACCACATTCCTTTCAGGGAAAAGCAGAGGATAGCAACCCAGTTCATCTAGGAATGAGTAATCCTAATTAGTAATGTCTGATGAAGAAATGTGCAAAAGTAGAAGGTAAAAAAAAGTCAGGTTTAGCAGGTTTCCAGTGTTTTAATAGGTGTTTTGCAGGTAAGTATCTCAGAAAGCCTTCAGCTGATGTTGATGATGGGTACCTCAATGAACAGGAGAATCCAGGGATAGCCCTGAAATTCACCTTAGAAACACCATGAGGATCCAGAAAGAAGTGAAACCCAAGATAGTCTATGATAAAAAGATGATACTTTACTTTAAAACCTCCTTCATCTCCATGGAAACTACCTGGCAGTCATAGGAGAACACATTAGCAGAGTTTTTAGAGCTGGAATCAAACTTTTTACCAGAAAACAGCAAAGAAAGACATTAATTCAGATCCTGGCTGCTAGCTCACACACTCAACAAATTTAATGGGAGTAAAATCCATCAGCAGGACCACAACCTTCTAGAAAACTGGTCTGTTTATGAGCAGGTTACATCAGGATTGTTCTGTCTGACAGAAACGTCACAAGCTATCAGTAAGTTTGGAAGATGTTCTCACTCTTTCAGTTTGATCTCTCTTCCTTTAGAGAGGTTATGTCTCCCCCTGCTGGTCATCTTCTGCCACTGCAGGTCTTCATTCATTCATATATATGTATAAACTTTGCTTAAAAAAAAAACAACAAAAAACTCAGTATAAAAAAGAGACATTTTTATTCACCCCTCACTTCGCAGTCTTCCCCTGGATTCTTGCTGGTCAGGATCCTTTTCTCATCCCCAAACCTTCATTGTCTCATTCTTTAATTTAGCCATGAAATTCTGCATCTTCACACACAACTTTTTTTCTCCTCATTACACCTCTTTCAATCAGTGATAAAGACGCAGGGAAGATTTTTGCATTCATTAAAAAAATGATCTTGCTGTGTGTTTGGGAAAATTAACACAAGAAACAGACTTCCTGCAGCTGTTCCTTATTTTTTTCCTCAAGCAACTGAACTGGACTTAGCTTTTTCCTCCACTTTTTTGTACTATCCTGGATGAGGTTCTGGCCCTGGTCTCAGTCCTTCTCTTTTTCTTCTTTTCCTGTGGGTACATGGCGTGTTTAGCGCCGAACACTTTCCTTTCCACCTCCAGCACCTCCTCGTACAGAATGTAGGGTTTCACGTCCAGGATGAAGGAGAAGAGCTGCAGCAGCCAGACGAAGGAGCGTGGCAGCGTGGCCTCCACCTCAGAGTAATGACTGCTACACTTCCTGCAGAGGAAGAAATCAGAATTCAGATTGTCCCCATCTTCCAGCTGATCCTTCACACACCTGAACTCTGACAGACTCACCTCAACGTGCTGCAGGATTTAAGTGCTGGGTGCCAGTACAAGGAGTTCTGGGGAGTCAGGGTTCCAGGTTTCTGGGTCAGAACTCTGTCCAGCTTCATGTGGTGCAGACTGGGACCGTCTGATCCGTCTTTGTCCCCCCAGCAGAACCTGAAGCTGGATGGACTGATGTCCTGGACGCCCGCTGGACAAGAGGACAGCTTCTCAAAACACATCTGGACCTGCTCTGCATTTCCTGAAAACACAACAGACAGAAACATCATGTTATCCTGTCTGTCCCTCCGGGTCACTTTTCCAAGCCTCCAGGAGAATTTTCTTGGATTTCTTCTCTGGATGGAGGAAGATGAGACCCCAGAGTCTCCAAGAAGAGGAAGAGTTGTCACAAAGCTCTCAGACAAAAAGTTTCTACTTTCTGACTCCAGGTCTGTCTACATTTCTCTCTAATCAACTGTCAGCAGGTCAAGTCTGTGATGCTCCATCAGTCTGAGCTCTTCCACCAGGAACCCAGTAGGGCCCAATGCTGGTGTTGATGTCTGTTCTTTTTCTACTGAACTAAGTTTAACCATCAAGACTCCGCTAGATAGCTGGTTTCCTCAAGTGCTATCGTTTATACTGTCGAAACTTCTCAGGAACAGTAGTGTGCAATGGACAGCTTATCAAAGTTTTACAGCCATTTCTATCCCGTCCAGGAGGTTTACAATCCAGCCACTAAATGTAGTTTTATTCAGACTATCTGGTAAATCCACAATGATCCATGATAACAGCTTTATTTATCACATTTCATCATAAAAAGATCACTATCGCTATTATGTTGCTAAGAGACCTCTATTTAGACCTGGACATGATCATGAAGCCACTAGCAGGTAATAAATTCTGCTTTCTTCTTCTGGTCGGCCTTTATGCTGCTATATCTATTCATCCATTCATTTTACATCATTTTAGCCTCATAATCTTACAACTGAGGCAAATAGCAAAAAAAATGGCTTGGAGTTCTAAGGGTTTTAAGGGTTAAGGGAAAAATAGATGAAGCTTGGAAGTAAAACTCTATGTGAACTTTTTATAGGAAAAACTTTTTTTAAACAACTGAATGAGTTGATGAGTTCTGTCATCATCAATTGTCATCATCTTTCTATCTACTTTGGTTCCGACAAGACGGTCAGGACAAGACGGATCATGTTACTAATGCAAGAGCTAAGATTTCTCATTTACACTGAATTCTTTTTTTTTTCTTGTTACTGCACCAGACTTTTTACTGTTAAGTAAATTTGTAAAGAAAAAATGCTACTTTTATTTTTATCGTCTACTCAAATAAAATGACTTTTTCTTGAAAACATGGAACTTGGGAAAGCTTAAACAGATTTCAAAGGTCCCTACATTTCATTAACTGTTGCATAAGCTAGCAATCAGATCACTATACATTTCCTTCGGTTTGAAACTCTGGTTCTTACTTTTCCTCTTCATGATGAGGTTTTTCTCTCCCTTGCTCAGGAAAATTGGTTTCTTTGTCCTCCACTGTTTCCTGTGGACAGACAGAAAACAAACAAAAAAAATTAACATAAAACCAAACTGCAGGTCCACACCAAGGATCCTGTTCCAGAAGATCCGAAGCCACAAAGTTTTATAGTTTCTAAAAAAACGTTATTTTATTCAGGTTCAGTTTTCACTGAACACAGAAGCTGCAGGTCCTGTGGATCAGAGCTGAAACCTGGGGCCTCATTTATAAAGATGTGCGTAGCAAAGCAGTTTACAGGTGGCGCAAAAAAACTTTGAGATTTATAAAAGCGTATAAAAAGGTTTTATTTGGTGGACACGGCATGGGAATTACTTGGCTCAGAAAGGCAGACTAGCGGCAGCAGGTGGCTGATGTCAGAAGGCAAGACACACCAGAGGCGGTGGTTGGTGCGTCCGGGTATCTCAGTCGGCAGGGCATCCGTCTTCCATGTGGGAAACCAATGTTGGAATCCCACAGGGGTGAATATTAACACCACCACCACCACCACTTAACAAGTGGAGAAAATCATTTGCTGAATGACGATAATGATGCTGGTAATTTTGTCCTTTTGTTTTAATGTATAAAATAAATATATACAAATACATCTGAGATTGATGGCAGTTTATTTAGTGTTAAATAATATTTCTTTCTAGTTCCTGGGTGTTCCAGTCGGTGGTTGTGACTGGAAAGGGTGAGGCTAGAGACTCCACCCAGCACCGCAGCAGCCGTGTCCTCAGAGGACACCATCACCGCTGCGAGATGGCCAAGGAGATGCGAGAAATGTCTTGACAGAAATTGAGACAACAATAAAAAAACATTGTGTAAAAATAAAAAGGAAATCCACCTCTGGTGTGTTTCAGTAGCGTTGCATCACTTCTAGACCTCCAGTCTGCGTCTGCTCTCCTTCATTCTAAGGTTCATGCTGGCAGCAGACTGTCCGCCTTATTTAGCCTGAATGTATCTCATGACATGTAAGTTTTGTTTCACAATGACAGAACATATTTTAGCAGTTGAGGTTCTTATTAATATCATCTCCCTTTTTGTTTCTTGAGCGTGCACTCTTAGGAGTATTAATATGAAATGTGCCTCTTCATTCATTTTTGCAAATGGCTTTAACATGTGGTGTGAAACGTAACAGTGGATTGTGCAAAACTGTCTCACATTTCACAGCATTTCATTGATTTTATTCTGTATCGTTGGTGTCGCCGTTTCTCGTTTTTCCAGATTTTGTCCTTACGGGAGGGTCCTAGTTCCCGTGGAGGTAGGGACATTTTTCCATCAAGTCTGGTTTTTATAAATCCCAAAAGGAGACTATAACTGGGGTACACCAGTTTTTGCTCCTACACCAGCTTTTTAAATGAGGTCCCTGGTCCTGATCTGGGTCAGTACTGAAGCCTGGTCCTGTTCTGGATAAAAATTAAAACCTGGTCCTAATCCACAGCTCAGGTGAGGAGCTGCAGACGTCTCACCTGGCGACATCCTGGTCCGCCTTCTTCTGAGCCCGGATCAGAGCGGCCTGCATCAGTCGGTACCACCTCCTCAGGTTAAACTGGTCGTCTGTTAGCCAATAAAATATAATGACGTTGGTTCATCGAGGTTCTGATCCAGACCTCATAACTCTGAGCACAAAGTTCTAACAAACACCAATGAGAAACCAACCTGAGTCGTCCTGGGAACTAACTTGATTGGATAACTCCCTGAAAGACACAGGAACATCACACAGGAGCAGTAGCGTGTGTGTGTGCGTGTGTGTGTGTGTGTGTGTCTGTGTGTGTGTGTAAGGGGGCTGAGCTACCACTCGGTGTGGTCATCCAGGCCAAAGATCAGCTTCATTGTGACGATGATGAGGGCAGCGGTCTGCACCTCGTACCGCGGCAGGATGCCGTGTGACTGGGCGTTGATGGTGAAGCCCCTCTGATCGGCCATTCCGGCTCGGTCCATCAGCCTGCACACCCACCTGTGGAGTTCATCTGACAAGAAACAGGAAGCAGAACCATTCAGTGGTACAGATACCAGGGTCAGCCAGGTGTGTCAGCCAACATGTTACCTGGCAGGTTGGCGTCGGTCAGGAAACGGAGGCTGAGCAGAGCCGGGTGAAGCAGAGTTTGCCGGCTGATTGGAGGAAAAGCTGGAAGCTGCAGGAACTGAACCAGAGCCTGAGCCTCCCGATGCAAGGTGTTGTGAGACGGGATGCTCTGCAGAAATGGATCAGAACAACGTTAACGCAAGCAGAGGTTCCCGCTTTTAATAATCCTGTTCATCTGGTTTGGATCCAGAGTTAAAAACAGCTTTTATAAACTAAACTGATTTCAAGACTTCACTTTGGAAAATGGACCCAGAACCAAAAGAGAAAGCTAAAAAAATGTTTAAAAAAAACAACAACAAAAAAAAAACACACACACACAAAACAAAACAAATGAAACTGAAATTTCAAAGTGATTTCTGACCAGCACACTGAAGAGAAGAGCATCTTTTCCAAACAGCTTCATCTCCTCCGGAAGTTCTTCGTAGGCGTGAACATACGGGATGTGACCCTCTTTCACCAGCCTGAAAACAAACACAGTCTGTTTGGTCATACAGCCGTAAAAATGGCAATAAAAACAAAATAAAAACCAGTTTAATAGATAAATACTAAAATCTCAGCTTCCCACCAGCTTGCAGCTGGAGAACGGAGAGCTCTCCGGCCGAGATGGGACTTAAGTGACCTGAAGGAATGAAGAAGCCCGACCCATCTGGCGTTTGTTTGTTTTTACTTTCATTTTGATCAATAGCAAACAAATACAACAACAACAGTAAAAGCTTTCTTAGCTGCCAGAGATATATTTTAAAAAGACATACCTCTCTTTTATCTATAGTAAACATTACTTTAAATTCTAGGAGAGGCCAAAACAGGAGAAATGTGATGTTTCTCAGCAGCAGCAAAATTATATGGACACCCTGATCAAACAGGCCTGCGCTTGTCCAGCCTACATGCGTCGGGGCTCCAGACTAACTTTCTGGAGGCCTGCGCTTGTCCAGCCTACATGCGTCGGGGCTCCAGACTAACTTTCTGGAGGCCTGCGCTTGTCCAGCCTACATGCGTCGGGGCTCCAGACTAACTTTCTGGAGGCCTGCGCTTGTCCAGCCTACATGCATCGGGGCTCCAGACTAACTTTCTG
>JBAFTA010000025.1:23108650-23130312 GCA_036919975.1 Melanotaenia parkinsoni | reverse complement strand
GATAGGGTGAGAAGCTCGGTGATCCGGGAGGGGCTCAGAGTAGAGCCGCTGCTCCTTCACATCGAGAGGAGCCAGATAAGGTGGCTCGGGCATCTGGTTAGGATGCCCCCTGGACGCCTCCCTGGTGAGGTGTTCTGGGCATGTCCCACTGGAAAGAGGTCCCGGGGAAGACCCAGGACCGCCTTAAGGGACTACAACCATAGACATATATGCAACAAATATAAACAATTTTTCCCTTTTAAAACAATAGATCTTTTTATTATAATCCTCTGATTTAAACGACGTCCCGATATAAAGTAGTAAAGCCTAAGTTGTTGGACATTAATGCATCCTTAAGTAGATCTCTTTTAGCCTATCGTTAAATGGTTAACTGGCACAGATTGTACACAGTATTTTTAAACATCATACTATAAAAACTAACTAACAACGACCACTTTTTAAAGGTTTTTAAGAAGGTGACCAGTGGGCAGACGGAAGTCTGGGCTTCCCTGCTTAGGCAGCTGCCCCGTGACCCGATGTCAGATAAGCAGCAAGAAAAAGAACGAATGGGTGGAAATAATTTCAGATAATATTTATGCAATATATTTACTCTATAAAGCTATAGCTAAATAATTTTCTTTTCCTTCACTGAGGCAAACTCGGTAACAGCAATCCATCTTAGGAACGTGGAAATAGTAATGGACACTCATGAAAAGGTTAACGTTCCACAACCGTGATCCAGCTGTTTGTTCAAGATCAGGATGCTGTTACAGACCCACAGCTACATTTCTTTTGACCTATGATGAATCTCTACACTCGCCAGATTTAGGACTTTCGAATCATCTCTGGTTACATTTTGTTTTTTGAATCCTTTTTAGCAGCTTTACAAGCAGACCTGCACCACGAGGTTCTGTATGAGGACCACTGCTTTTCTTTCATTCCTAAATGATCCCAGTCGACTTCATCCTGAGTTAATTAATAATTAGAGGATGATGCTTTGGTTTATATTCTCAAGTTGTCAGATTTTTTTCTCGTGGTGAAACCCTGTAACGCCTCAGTTAAACCTGAGATTCTCTCAGCTGGTGAGAGGTAGTTCGGACTTGACTTGTGTAGAAACCAGGTTTTGTGTTGCTCACCTTGGCCAGCGTTCCCTCCACACAGTAGCCAGCGATGATGACTCCGTTTCTCTTATCGGTGCACCAGCTCTCAAACAGCTCTCTGGACAGGCCGCTCTGCATCATTCCGGGAGACGCCATCACGACGCTGGGGCCGATGTCGTCAAAGTGGTCCATGCTCTGAAACACACGAAGAACAACACAGTGATGCAGAGTCCGAGCTAAGACAAGTCAGCCTAGTGAGCGCGCTCAGACCTTCAGGTTGCTGATGTGTTTAAAGACAAAGGGATTGTTGATGTTGATGGCCTTGCGGATCTTGTCGTTCATGGCGTTGATGTAGGTCTGGTACACGGCCATGCACTTCCTGGCCAGAGACGAGGCGTAGTAGATGGGAATGTCATGGAGCTCTGGATGGTTCTGCCAATACTCATCTGGGTCAAACCCACAAAACCAGACTCAGAAATCTGAAGGTGCATCAGAAGTTATGTTTCACCCACTCAGAATGAAGAGTGAACCTCACCGAGGATGAGCAGCAGCTCCTGAGCTCGGCCCAGAGCGAACACGGGGATCAGGCAGCGGCCCTCCCTGTTCACGATGTCGTGCACCGTGTTGCAGAAGCGAGCCTCCCTCTCCTCTCGCTTCTCATGGATGTGGGTCCCATATGTCGACTCCTGTCAGACACAAACACACAACTTCTGAGTTTAAATGAACTTTAAACGGAGACTGTTCAGCTTTCAGGTGTGTCACCTGAGAGACGCTGACAGGGCAGAGCGCCCCCTGCTGGACCACGAGCTTCAGGTTTTGTCACAAACTCGTGTTGAATAAAAATTACACCCCTACCACCCTCTGCTGAGCTGTTGGTGAGCATGTGCAGACTACAGAAGAAACACTTCAGAGCCTGAGCAGGTGATTAAATCTGAACTAATTCAGTTTTATTTTAACAGAAACCACAGCGAGCTCCGAACGAAGCTCTGCAGCCACACTCACTGTGATGAGGATATCAGGTTTCACACTCGGGATCTCTGCCGCCATCAGATGTCGGTCCTCCTGACGGGAGAAGTCTCCTGTATACAACAACTACACACACACACACACACACATTTAGAGCAGATAAGACGTAGAGCATGACAAAAACAAACCAGAACATTCTGACAAAAGTGGACAATTTTTGTGATTCAGAACAAACTTGTGGAACGTTCGGAGGACTGAGACGAACAAACAAGCAGAGAAGAGTTGACAGACCTTCACGCCGGCGATCTCGATCATGAACATGGCGGCTCCGAGAACGTGACCAGCATGGTAACACCAGAACTTGATGCCGGCCACCTCCTTCACCTCGTGGAAGTTGATGGTCTCGATCTTCTCCATGCTGTCCTCAAGGTCTGTCTCTGTGTACAGCATGTCGTCGGCGGAGATGTTACTGCAACACAAGTCACACATCAACACAGAAACATCCAGGAGTTTTTCCTCTGCTTGTTCCCGACGTTTGGTGTTAAATAATTATTACAAAAAAAAACACTGCAAAGATTCACATTAAAGCAGATATGCGTTTATCTGAAACTGACAGCAGTTGGTCTCAGTGTCCATCACCACAAGTCTGACTTTTGTTGCATGAAACACACATTTTAGCGATTTAACAGTCCTACACAACTGAGAAAGCCATCAAACTCCAAAAGTCTACAATCATTTAAATTTTCACTTGGACGCAACTGAGACCAGAAGGGACTGAATCAGGGATCTCCAAGTTCGGTCCTCATGAGCTACTCTCCCGCTGGTTTTGGATTTTCCCCTGATGCAACACACCTGACTCAAATCACTGGGTCATTAACGGGCTTGTGCAGAGGTGTGTTGTAATAGGAGACATCTAAAACCTGCAGGACAGTAGCTCACGAGGACCGGAGTTGGAGACTCCTGGACTAAATAACCTGTCTCCTTTGGCGGGGTTTCCATGATGCAGTCATGTACTGAGAATCACGATATGAACACATTTGTCATGCAGATGTTTAACAGCTGTCGGTTCTGGTGTTCTGATTCAGTTTGAGCACAGAAGCAAGATCAGGTCCTTAAAAAACTGTAAGGACACACACACACATTTAAATTTTTTTTTAACTGACCAATCCAGTTAGAGTGAAGATGTCCTGATGCTGGAAACATCACATCAGAGGATAAAACACAGGAGATGATCGATACATCTGTTCTTCTTCCAAATAAATCATTTAAACCCTCCAAAAAGTGGAAACCTAGCCTTACGGAGGACGGTGTCTGCTTCACTCTGCCTGAACGTACCTGACTTTGACGTAGTCTGACAGCAGCCAGCGGTAGATGGCCTTGCTGGCATGCGTCATGAAGGTTCGTCCTTTAAAGCTGGTCTTCTGCAGAAACCAGGGCAGTGCCCCACAGTGGTCCAGGTGGAAGCTGAGGGGGGATGGAAGAGGTCAGGTCCTGAACTGTTACCTGAAGTATCCTGAAATTTTAATACCTGATCTTTTCAGCTTCTGTTGTGAAATCATAAGTCGAAGGAGGTTTACTGTACTCACTGACTGATGAGCAGCAGGTCGATCTCAGCCGGATCAATCAGGTCGATGTACGGCAGGGCGTCCATCCCCTCCAGACCAGGATGGATGCCACAGTCCAGCTGAACCACACAGACATAGACACGTTTGTACACACTGATGTTCACAGTTTACAGCTGAAGCGACAACAACACACTGTGTTACCATGATCTTTCTCCCCTTGAACTCCAGGATGATGCAGGACCGTCCCACCTCCTGACCAGCTCCTCTGCACACAAACACCCCATTAATCCACCAGTTATGTTTGACCAACCACCAGAATAAACAGCTGAGACCAAAAACTCCGAGCCGGTTAGTCAAGACAGTAGACAATAGATGAAAGATTAGTTGATTGGAAACAAGGCCAGACATTACGTGACTTATCTTATAACTACTGAATTAGAAGAAAATGTCATTCACTTTGAAACTGTTCATAGAAAGTTAAGAAATGTTTAAAACTTCGTAAATTAATACTGTTTTCAGCCGGATTGAAATGCAGCTCTGATTATTTGCTGAAACTATTGAAACTGTTGATTTTTATCAATGGATTAAACAAATTAAGTAAAGAGGTGTTTTGTGACCGGAGTTTGGTGAGAGCGGCTCACACGGAGCGGAACTAACGTGTCGCGCTTTGACTCACAGCGGGCGGATCAGCAGCTGGTCGCTCTCCTCCGCGGGAACCGTCACGTCTGCTTTGCGTTTAGCAGCCATGTTTACTGCGATAAACAAAACTAACTTCAACAAAAAAGCACGACCATCACGCCGTTAGTCCACCTCTTCCCGCGACCGGTAACTACGGGTTTTATTGAAAGGCCACTTCCGGTTCCAGCTGCCTTGTCTCCGTGTGATACAAGACTTCAGAATAGTTCCGTCATTAGTGTTCCACGTGTTGCTGGATCCTCTTTCTACTTTCAGACTTCATCGTCTTTTCTTGACTCTCTTTACGATACCAGTAATTTTTCTTTAACAAATTCAGCCTGCTTCATTTGCTTATGATAGACACGATTTTCCAGTTGGCTCCTATGTTTCTTTCCCCAGGTTTCACCAGAGTCTTCCATGTAAAGATCGTCCTACACTTTATTCCCCTGAAACTAAACACTTTAATTTACATTTGCCTCCCTTTTCTGAATCCTGCCTGAGTCGCTCCACCACTGTACAGACTTAGTGATGAAGTCTGTGTTGATTTTTATTCTTGACCCCAAAAATAATCACTGCTGCATCTTTTACTGCTGCTATGGATCCTGTGAATGACAAAAATGGCAGTTTATAGACTTTGAAAGAAAATATTTAGTCAGTGCAGCTTTATTATTATTATTATTATTATTATTATTATTATTGTTGTTGTTGTTGTTGTTATAATTATTATTTAATGTAGTCTAAACCCCGTTAGACTATTTTTATTGTAATTTCTTTAAAGAGTCTTCAGGAATAGTTATTCAGGTTTCTTGACGAACATTTCAAATATGTAACTTCCTCAAACTTGATAGCAGTTGTAGTTCCTATCAGTGTCCACAAGAGGGCAGTACTGTAGTACTTTACTCTTTACAAGAGTAAAGTACTGTAACTAGGAGATTTCTGGCGCGATTAGACTCTACACCTGTCATGAAAGACACACCTACATAATAATTAATTAAAATCATAAAAATACAAGAATTATATCTCAGTATTTCGTAGAAGATATAAATAGCCAATAACTGCAGTTATGGAAGGAGAACATTTTGTGTCAGAAGACGCTTTTTTAGCACGTGTGGTAACGCGGTTCTTATTGTAGTTTCGTTATGTGCCCACTAGAGGGCAATATTAAAACCCAAGCTCTAGTTTTTTTTTCAGTGTCAACTATTCAGCTTTTCAAACTTTACTCGTTTATCACAAATGTTCTTATCGATCGCGTAACATATTTTTGTCATACAGTTTTCTATTCGGATGTTTGGTTTTACTTGTGGTAGGTTCTACAAGTTTTCCTTGACGTCTGAGTTTTCGGACGTGTGGATGTAGTTTCAAGTTGTGGCCGCTAGAGGGAGACAAAGCACGTAAAGTTAGCAACAATCACATCATGTAAATTCACAGATCTTTTACTACTGATAATCATTAATACTCAAAATTTCTCTGAACTTCAATGATGCAATTACAAAATTTGACTAGAGAAAGGGAGCTGGTTCCTGTAGTAGCTTAATTTGCACATACGTTTTATAAATATGAAGACATTGGCCACTTACATGTAAAAACTGCACCAGTTTTCATTATTAGGTGAAATATTTATGTAAAAATATATCAGAAATAATTTCATAGAAACAAATATTAGCTTTTTACATGATAATTTTTTTTTAAGTTTTGCTTTTTTCTATTTACTCTGTTTTATCAGTTTATGACAAGAATCATATTGCACACTTAAGAGAAAGTTTTGCATTTAATAAATGCACTATGCTCTGTTTACACTAGTTTTTGTCAGAGGATAAAAACTCTGGTCTTGTTTTAATTCCATTTTATTTCTTGATGGTCACATGATTTAAAGACCAGTGACCTGAACAGAAACCTGGAAAAAAAACTGTTCTTTCACTTATTTTACTGATACAAGGAAGACGAGAAGTCGGAGAGCCGAACATCTTGGTTTTATTCCCACAAGGGAAGGGCGGCTGCAGATTTTAAAGATAGTGGGAGGAAATAAAAGCCAGATGGAGGACGTAAATATTTAGATGAGACAAGAAACAAGACAAACTAATGCCAAAAAAGAGCAGTTTTATTTCAAGTGTTTTTAATAAAGAGAAGACAATAAAATCCTTTAGAATGTTCCTATTCTATATTTAATAAAAATAATCCAGTTTTCCTGCAGAGAACCAAATATTCGTTAAACAGCGACAGGTTTGATACCAGAAGCAGAACATGTCCAACCAACATCTCTGTTCAGGTTCTGGCCCATTTACATTAAAATATTATTTTTATTTTTAATAAAAATATTATTTTAATATAAATAAAAATGAGCTTAAAAGACACAAAGTTGAATTCATCCAAGCTCCAAATACATCTGCGGTTTGGAATTCAAACCTTATTTTGTTGCTGTAGTTACTTCTCTCTGCCTGTAGAGGGCAGTGAGGTGTGAGCTGTATCCAAGAGCGTTTCAAGGCACATTTTCTCCACGTTTGATCACAGATCTGCTGGAAACAGTCTTCTCCTGCTGTTTGCTTATCATGTTTCCACTCTGTGAAATTATTCCACTTTGTCCAGAAATTCCAACATTCAGGCTGATTTCAGATAAAATCCTGAGTGTTTGAAGTAAAGCAGCATTCAGTGCTCACATCTAACATCAGAGTCATCAGGAAGAAGAAACGTCTGAGTTTGGGTTGTCTTTGATGTTCAGCTCAGCCTGGAACCTCACGGCTGGTCCAGGATGAGGTTCGGGTCTTTGTCCTGACCTGGTTTGACTCTGACTGTGGCTTGAGGACGTGAGCACCATGAGGCCGTGACCGATCACTCTGTGATGAAGTGAACGAAGGTGATGGGAAACGCTCCTCGTCTGGTCGGCTCTGCTTCGATGTGACCGATCTGAAACACAGACAGGAGGTGGAAACGATCACCGAGGAACGTTGGAGCAAACAGCTGGTTTCAGGCGAGTTTATTAGTTAGAGGTGGAGGCACTTCTCCTCCTGATGGTTTTATCCCACAGGAAGTAGAGTCGAGGTCATCGCAGCCTAGTTGCCATGGTGACTCATCCCAGTAAGAAGTGAAGCAGCATTATACAACTGAGGAAAACCTAGAAAAATCTAATATTATTCGGATAGATGAGTCCTTTCAGCCACCTTCAGCAACCGACATGAGGAGGACAGGCTGTGTTTCAGGACAACATCTGAGAATTTATCTGGGATCCATCTGGGAATATACCTGGGAATACAGCTAGGATCAATTTGAGAATATATCTGGGATCTATCTAAAAAAACATCTTGGAATATATATGGGAATTTATCTAGGCTCTATAGTGTCTGGAAGTGGTGAGTGCAGCTGTGTTTCCAGAGCTGGAAGTGTTGGACACTCACCCACCACTCGCTGTCCTCCTCGCCCTCCACCACAATCACCTCGCCCTCACTGAACGTCAGCTCATCCGGATTATCAGCAGAACAGTTGTAGATTGCCTTCACCCTCTGAGGCTTCTGCTTCTACACACACACACACACACGGACGTTGATAAAGTAAAAACTGCTGAGGATGGTGTTAAAGCTGAAGCAGGGACTTACAGAGAAGGTGGTTCTGGGTTTGGGTGCTGGAGGAGCTGAACCTTGAGAAGCTTTTGACTGAAGATCTGCAGAAGAAAAAAACCAAAGAAACTTTGTGTCACACAACTCGCTGCAGGGAGGACATGAAAATACAAACCAGAAGGTTTTGTGATGATTCAGGTCACTTAACAGCAGAACCCGACCGATTTGGATCTTTCTATGGAGCATGAAATAATAAATAAATAAAGACTTGCATTTTAAACATATAATGGTCACAAATAGTCTGGAACTCATGTTACTCCACAACAACACACACCTTAAGTTGCTCTTACAGCCTGAGTCACGTTCTAGTATTTTCTGACAAAGTAAAACTAGGAGTGACATCATGACAGCTGCTGAAGACAGAGAGTAATCTTCATCATTTTAACTTTCCCTCCTCGTTGTTCACGTCGCTCAACACGCAGCTGACGGAGTGATGAAGCTCGTTCCATACTTGCTAACATTTTGTACACTTATGTCATTTCTGCAGTTACTTACTGGCTGTTAACTAAAGCTATGCTAGGTTTATGCAGTGTTAAACTGAAACCGGAGACATGTTAAGTTATTCTTAATTTCACAACGTGGTTATAAACGTACACGCCAATGCCTGTAGGGCTGCCTGGCTGTGGCTACTGCTGTACTTAATGACGGGGTGAGGATTGAATTGAGTCAGAGCTCCATTTAGTGGGCAAACGGTGCAACAACATCATTCTGCAGGACTCTGATGTATAACAGCATTTACTGTTTTATGAGAAGTTAAGAATACATCTGCATTTAATTTAAAACTCCAGCTGATTATGATTATTTTAAAAAAGGGCTATAACCAACCAGCGGATCAATCGGCCAGGCTCTACTTAACCTTCTAGTGGCATTAATTGCTTTTAAGCTGCTTTAAATAAATATCTATAGTCTTTGAGATCAAATGTTTGAAGGAGTTGATTTTTATTCAGCGCAGTGGTGCAGAGGAAACAGACATCACCAAGAGGTGACTTTGGAAGTTGTAAATAATTTTTTTACACTTCTTTAAGTTTAGTTTACAGTTTAGTAAAATTTGAACTAATCTGACATAGCAATGCTTTTCTAAGAAAAAGTCTGCTGTAACTGATTGTGCTGAACAGCAGGCAGTCAGAAGACAGCCCTGATTTCATTTATATTTCCATGAAAACAGGAAACACTTGCAGTAATTTATTAAAACATGCAAACATAAATGTAAATCCAGTGTATGAGGCAGAAATATATTCATCGCAGTCTAAACTCTTAGACAAGCTTACTGTCATTAATTTAAGTAGGAAGAGTTCTCCAGGCTTAATGAAGGACTTTTCAAAAGCTCTTCTTTGGGTGATGGTGCATTTTATTCTGTACTCTGTCCAGATGGTCCCACACTGCTTCAATAATGTTTAGTTTCAGGTTCTGGGGAGGATTCATCCTCCATCAGACCTGTTACCAGTTCTTGTGTCAGTCAGCGTCCCTCAGTCTTTTCGTCCCCGTTTCTCTTCCTTAAGAACAACTTTAGGTAAAGACTGGACTTAAAATGAGTGAAAAAGCAGTCCAAGGAAATACTTTCACAGACCTTCAGAAAGATGGGGAACTGTTGATCGAAATCACTTTAAAAGATGACAACAAAGTCCGAGATGAAGAACTGAGGACTGGATCAACAGCTCAGGGCAGTGTGTGGTGCCTCTGTGAACCTTACCTTTGTTCAGTACTACACCATTTATGGTGTAAAATGGTCCCCCCTTAACCCGTTCTTATATATTAGACTAGAAGCACCATCCTAAGCATTTCATGCAACTTAAAGCCAATTTTATTTGACATGAAGCAAAATCTAGTAAAGAAAAGAGTGTGTTTTTGTACCTTGTTTGGTCACGGATGCAGTCCTGACTGGAGGTCGCTGAGGAGGATTTGTTTTTACTGATCTGAAATCAGAAAAAATAAACTCAAAACTGGATTCACTGAGGAACATTACCAGCAACACACTGGCTGTTATGGCCAGTACTGTTTGGTACTGGTCTTTTGTAAACTGGACTGGACCAAACAGTTTGATTCAGTGCATACTCGGCGGAAGATTTGGGGGACTTGGGTCCAGTTGGTACTAATGGTACTGGTGGTACTGGTGGTACTGATGTTACTGGTGGTACTGGTGGCACTGGCGGTCCTGGTGGTGGTGGTGGTGCTGGTGGTACTGGCGGTCCTGCTGGTCTTTTGGCCTGGTGGCTTGGAACACTTGGGGGGAGGAGTGGGGCTTTGTAATCAGGTGGTGGTGGTACTGGAGGTAGATGTGGGACAGAGGGGAGTCCTGATGGTGGTGGAGGCAGAGGAGGGAGGGGTGTGTTCTTGACAGACACAATTTTAGTTTCCAAAATGCTGGTCCTCTTGCTGGGTGGAGGAGGAGGAGCTGCTGGGAGCACTGTGAGAGAAGTGGAGACAATAAGTCAAGTTTCCTAGAACAAAAACACACTGAACCCCGAGTGCGGTCTGTCAGAGAGAAGGCCTCCAAGTCCAGAACATGAAATCCAAAAATTGCTCATGAGACGACAACAAAGAGATGTAAGTGATGCTCACCATACATGGAGGAGTTCCACTCAGGTGTAAAAGGCATGGGGGGGTCGGAGGATGAACGTTGCCTTCCTACCGTTTCCATGCCATCAGGCTTACTCACTCCAGGTCCTGTGTGAAGAGTGAGCCAGCTGTGACGTAAACATGTCAATAAACAGAAACAAGACTTAGACAACGGCAAGTGGCTCTGAACACAACCTGACCTCTGTTTGGAGCCCTGGGAGGCAGCGGGGGGGTTGGCCCCAACGGCAGCTGTTTCAGGTCCAGCATGGTGCCGTAAGTTTCGTTACTGAGTACGGTGCTCGGGATCGCAGGCTTCTGTTTATCACGCGCCACCAAGGCAGCATCCCGGGCCAGTGCTGCAAGATTGGGCTGCACGGGGCCGCTGCCGGAAACGAAGCAGCTGACCGGGCGGTCCTTTGAGATGGGCTGCAGGACATACACAAAACACACACTTACATCCTGAATCACACCAGCGAGCACACGACGGCTCAGCCACTTGAAACTGACCGACCTTGTCCTCCATCTCGTCGTCACTCTCGTCCAGCGACTCGTTTTGGAGACGCCACTCATACTCGACGTGAACGTGGACATTGAACTTCCCCGTCTGAGCCTGAGTCAGCTGATGCACGATGAGCAAAAAAGCATGAAGATAATCAGACACCAGCTGGTTTTTATTGATATTTTTAGTTTCTATTAAGAAGATGTGAATCAGAAAAGGTGAAAGGAAAAAGTAAAACCGGAAAAACTTTCACTGTTGTTTAATGTCCAAGTCTGTGTTTAATCCTAAAGATTACCCACATCCAGGGATGTCTCCAGATTCTCTGAGTCTGAAGATGATGGAAGATTAAAAGTTCTCACAGTTTTACATTCAGGAATATTTTTCTGAGACTGACTCAGTTTGTAGACGTTTCTGCAGATTATGGAACTTCTCTCCATCTTTCCTTCTTCTCTTTTTGTACCCGATCATGTCACTGGCCTATTGCTAAGTAATTGCTTATAATGTTCATGTTCCTCCAGCTGTTTCTGTTTTAAAACCACTCTTCTAGCTTCTTGTTGCTCCATCTCAACTTTTGTGGAATTATGGTTGAAATTTCCCAGACATTCCCAGAGCTAAAAGGAATTTCTAAAGAAAATCTTTCTCCATTTTCCTTCTGTTAATGCTGATTATAGTTAGTGTTTTCTGTTTTCAGTTAGAACAACTTCTTCTACTGAATGACAACCACCAGCAGCGTAATCCATACTTCCCCCGTCTGATAACCCGACACCAGCAAGTTTCTTCACTTTCCAGTCCAGGGAAACGAGTCGGATTCGTGTTCTTGTTTTGAGGCTTTTCAAAAGATCATTCACTTAACATAAAAGTAGGAAATAACTCAAAACCAATGTGTCTGAAATAACGATAACACTATAATAAAGACACTAAACTAGATTTAATGCACAGAGAAAATCAGACAATATTTATTTCTGCAGGTTTCTTTAAAATCCTTCACTTTTTTCCATCTTTAGCCCATTTTACTTCAACAAAAACAAAGTTATTCCCTGTAGCTGAAGTAATCTGAACTGCGTTTATTTTGACTTGAGGGAAATTTGAGGTAGTAAAACAAGCAGCAGCTTCTGAGCCGACAGAAAACTGATTTCTGATGCGACTTTGTCTCACCAGCTCTTCGCAGTTAGTGTGTCGCAGACGCTTTGCGATGTCCAGCGGAGTTTCTCCTGCTTCGTTTGCTGTGGAAACAAATTCTGCTGTTCAAACATTCAGAAGCAACACAAAGTAAAACTTCCATCTAAGGAGAAATTTTCCCATGTTTTATCCCGACATTAGCGCAGCCTCAACCAGGATTTTCTCCTCTGAAAACGGGATTTCAGCAGGTTCAGTAATAAAATTCTGATTGTGATGGTTTCGTGGTAACAGTGGGTTTTATGTTGCAGAACGAGATATTTTCTTTGGATTAACCCTAAATGGATGATTTTTTTAATTATAGCATATGATATTATAGCAGGGATCACCAGCTCCAGACCTCTTGGACCAGTGTCCTGCAGGTTTTAGATGTTTCCCTGCTGCCAAACACCTGACTCAAATGAATGCATCATTAAAGATGAACTACAGAATGTTTGCAAATTTTCTCAGTAAAGCGCCCCCTATCCACGGCCAATTCGGCATCCATCTTGGATCTTACCTGTACTGTGAACTCTCTTCAGCCAGAGAAAGACAGTTTTATTTGGACTCTTGTTTTATTTCTTGCCCTGTCCCTTTCTCTTCGTTTTCCTCTCTTCCTCTGATAATGTTTTCTAACATTTCTGTGCTGGGCAGCAATGGCGTCAAAAATGTGCATAACAGATGTCACTGTGCCATCAAACGAGTCCAGAACGCAGAGTTTTAAGGTCAGAAAGTTACGCAATGCCTCTTTAAAAGACTTGTGCAGAGCTTGACAGCAAGCTGGTGGAGAAGCATTTAATTTTAATCAGGTGTGTTGCAGCAGGGAAACATTTAAAACCAGCAGGAGGCCCAAAGAGATCCAGAAATCTTCTCATCAGGGGAGCTCGTGTCTTTAATAAATTATGTTTTGTAAAATCAGTGAAGTAAAACCGAACCTTTTACTGATTAAAAAGTAGTTTTTATTTGTGGACACAAGGGGGCGCTATGAAATAGTTATTTAGGTAATAACTAATAAATTAATCCATTAAATAATTTCAGGATCGTTGCTTTTACATTTCTTCATGTTAACATGAATTATTTTGACCTCCGCCTTCACCTCGACGTACAGGCTAACATTTCACTTTTAGGATGCTGGACATGTGGGACATGTGGGACATGTTCTAAGGGAAGTGTCAGGTGAGTTTGCTAAACGTTGCCTTACTGGTGGAAACTGAAGCTTTTCCTCTCAGCAGCAGTTTGAGACACTCGCTGTTGTCCGTCAGGCAGCAGTAATGCAGCGCTGTGCTTCCTTTGGACGTCTGTCTGTCCAGGTTTGCACTGAAACACACACAGTCATAACACACAGTGATTTCAGGAAAATGCTCACAAATCTTCCAGCTGATGATGTATATCTGTTACCTGTTCTGAGCCAGGAAGTCCACAATGTGGAGAGAGTTTCTGTCCACCATCCGGACCGCCAGGTGCAGCACCGTCTCTCCAGGTTCCTGAAAGACACACCTTTTAGTCTGAATTTCAGACTCTGCATGTTTGAGAGTTTGTACTTTTTTACTTTACTTTTACTGTTTTTGTTATTGGAAAAATCAGACAAAACAAAATCAACGAAACAGCATAAAAGGACAAGATTAAAAAACAGCAAAGGGACAAAAAATCTACAACAAAGACCAGAAAGGGTTTGGGAATTTTCTAATAGTCAACAAAAACTTCAGTCTTTATTAAATCAGTTTAAATGTTTAAGAGAAAATCCTTAAAAATATTTTCAGCATCTTCACTGACTGACTTCATTGTGTGAAGAAAGAGAAAAAAAAACAAACACAAAGAAGCAAAATGAGCAAACAAGAAGTCAGAACGACCAGAAAATCTCTGAAAACCACTGAGCACGTTTACATGCACACCAAAAATCTGTTTACCTGATTTCTGCAGTTATCAGATAATTCATGGGGTCATGTTGACAAAATCCAATATTCTTCATCAGATGACATCTATTATCTGATTATGAGCAACTGGATTAACACACGCAGATTTCTCCCAAATAACCTGATGAGGAACGTGGATGCTATTTAGCTAATTAGCTATTTAGCTCTCACATTAGCAGCTAAAGCTAAGACTGCAGCGCCGCCATGTTCAACCCAAATGTTCTTAAAATAATGATTACAGTCATTAGTGACATCACCGCGCCCCTACATCGTCCAAAGTAAATCCGATAATGGACTGGTAAACGTAAACACAGATTTTTAGAATATGGTATTTCAGAAGCACATGTAGATGTGTCAGATCAGATTATTACAGCAATCTGATTACTCCCACAAATCTGATTTTGATTTCTCAGCTGTGCCTGCGTGTGTGATGTGTGTGTGTCTGTACATGTTCGTTGGGCTGTGGGAGGGACTCCATCAGGTCTACCCCCTCTGCGTAGACCCGGATGAGTGACAGGATGTCTCGGTTTCTGACGGCCTCGTACAGACGCTGCAGCCTGGACTCGGCGTTGGGACACACCCGGCGGGCGAAGCGCTTCTCCGTGTACTTGGCGGTGATGTAGTCCTTCCTCATCTGCCTGATGGACACAGAAGGAGTCACCACCACATTCAGATCCGCTTCCTTTGAAGCCGCCTCAGAAAAATCACCTGACAGCCCGTCACCTACATGCCGCTGCTAGGTTCGGGTTTGGTCACATCCTGCGCCGACAGATCTGCCTCCATGATCTCGTTGAAGCTGGCATTTCCCACATTCTTTGCCAACTAATACACAAACATACACACATCAGCTGTGCTGCGTTCATGTTTACTGACATCTGACAGGAAAACATTTTTCACTTTTATCACTTTTCTCAGAATTCTGTATAAATATGAAAACATAGTAAAATAAAAAAATAGCCGCTTTGTTTGTTTACAGGGGACAGTAAAGTAGTCTCACCAGCAGCTCAGAGGTTCCCAGGACATCCAGGTCCAGACTCTGGATCCTGGAGTAGTGGACCCCCATCTCCCTGTGGATCCCTGAGCACTCGATACAGATCAGCACCCCGAGGTTGGTGGAAAGCCAGGTGGGACCTGGGGAGGAGGAGGAAGAGGATGAGGAGCCAAATTTACTAAATCAGACTCATCTTAACCTCTTCTCGACTTTGCCTCCAGTCTGAATCCGGTCTGAACATTCCCAAACATTCTTCAAGTGAGAAATTAGCAGAATCTCTAAAGTGGACAGAGCCGTTCTCGTGTTTTTATTACGTTTCCATATAATTGCTTGGGGTTTGAACTGTGTTTGGGCTGGATGCCAATGCTTGGTAGTCTTTTAGCTGTGTTTCCATCTATTTGGTACACTATATGTTAGATTTGCTGCTTCCTTGTGTGTGCAAAGATCTTCTGTATCCCATCTCTGATCTGAAATGTGCTGCATTCAAAGACAGCTGCTGATGGACTGACAGCTTAGCTGAAACTAAGGAGAAGTTTACTTCCTGCAGCGGTAGTCTTCTTCTACTGAAACCTGTCTGACCCTCACACATGAGGAATGAAAAAAAATCTCAGATTTGCGCTGCTGCAGCATGAAGCCTAAAGCCCCCCCTCGGCCACATCTCTGCTTTCCAAGCTGCTGCCTACAGAAGGACGTCTGAGTTCTTTCAGGGTTGGCGGCCCTCAAACAGACGGGACATCAAACACCACACAGCAGCAGGACAACAGCTTCATCAGGAGTAAAGTCCACATCCAGACCTGCAGCTCCACAGTCGCAGCAGCTGTCGTTGCCGCTCATCTTCTTCACCTCATCTACGATGGCTTTGGTCAGCTCCTGCACAATGTTGTTCTCTCCTTCGTCCTGGTCGCCTTTGAAGGCCTTGTTAAGCGCCTCCTCTTTACTGTTCTGCAGCACCGACACCCAGCTGAAACACACCAACAAGCGTAAGGACGCTGCAGCCATCAGCCGAGCCCACGGCGGCTCATACTTACATCTGACACTCGGCCTCATCCTCGGCCTGGAAGTGGTACGTTCTGTCGTCTGCAGGAGACACACAAGCAGGAACATGTTGAGAAAAACATCATGGAGGTGTGCTGCTCGTGGTGTTGTTGGATCTTTATTAGTTAATGGAGCGTACGTGAGAACAGGTCGAAGCTCTTCTCGTCTGGACTCTTTTTCACCTGGCAGGTGAGCAGGTTCAGTTTGGCAGGTGGTGCATTAGCCTGTAAGACAACGAGCAGGGAGAAGAGTGACCATCAGCTGGTTCATGCTGAAACCAGTATCGTGCTGAGCCATGGACTGGATCTCATCACAGTTCTCACATTTTATCTTTACATAAAAGTTGGATTTCGTCCCTCATAGTTATCCTCAGGACGGGAGCTGTGGAGCATCTACCGAGCACCTGGGACTGTTTGGGTCCAACAGAACATTTTAATACAGAAATAATCAGACCCTTGAAGGCATCATCTGGATGTTGGAGCTCAAATTTGTGAAATTTGGACACTAACATATTTATTATTTTCTAATGATTTACTGGGCTTTTCATCCTCAGAAGGAGCAAAACGGGATGGGATGCGATGTGTCAGAGGGCTGTAGGTTGGGACTAAAACCCTTAACGTCATTCTCAACATGCTGAGCTGCCTGGCAACCCCAGGCTATCATGTTTCTATGGACTTTAAAAAACTTTTGCTGTTTACACTAAATATTTGTTAGAATTTGATCGTCAGTAAGTTGGGTGCTAACAGGGAAGATGCTAACTGGGAAAGGGGCTGTCAGACTGAAAGCTATTATAACTCTGCAAGCTTTTTACATTTCTATTTATTTAAAAACTAAAGGAAAATATGTTAAAGTTGAAGCTGTTTTTCTTTAATTTGATGCTTTTTAAAACCTCTGTGCATTTTTCACAAACTCTAAAAAAGAAACACGATGCTGTCCCAAACAATTCGGAAAAGTGCTGCACTTTTAAAAGAAGGGGAAAAATAAATTGATAGAAAATAAAATGATTTTATTATCAGATCACAGAGCTGAAGAGCAGAAATACTGAGAATGCGTCATCACAGCGTTCCCTCCCAACCGACACCTGACAGATTTAAATCCAGACTCCTGTAAATGCTGTCTGTAACTCCAGCTGTTGCAGATGATAAACCTATAAGATGACTTCTTATTGGACATGCAGACAGGAGGGCGGGAGCTTGTCCTGCAGGACGACCAATAAGAGAGAAAGATGTTGTCTCACCGTGCCGTGGCTGATGGTCAGGAAGCCATTTTTCACAGAGCACTTCCTCTTCTGCCAGACCTTCCTCAGCCTGAGCAGGAAACACAAGGAGGGTTTAAGGGTTACTGGAAAGAAAAGTCTTCAGAAGGAGGATGAAGCTTTGGTTCTTTGTTGGGCTGCTTGTTCTTTTTTTCTTTCTTTTTTTCTTTAAAAATTAGTTTCTAATAAAAAAATATTGATGGTAAACGGTAAAAATCAAATGTAAAGAGAGGCAGTGCAGACAGCTTACCCCTCACTTCTCTTGTAGAGGACTCCGGAGCGCTCGGTGCCGTGGGCCTTGTTTCCCTGCAGCTGATGGAGGCTGTAACCTGCGTTCTGCTTCGCCTGAGCGTCCTGAGTTTCAAACACATCCTCTAAAAATCACAAAGCTCTAATAGCAGAACTCTGATGGATTTAAGTAAAGTTTACATCTTTCATGAGAACTGACACCATTTTTTACAGGTTCGGGTGAAGTTGGTCAAAAGTTAAAACAGGTAAATCTTTTACCTGTTTGACGCATCTTTGTGTTTTTTTATGATGTTTTTTCTTTCAGGCTTTTTAATGTCTGCAGCTAATTTTCTTCTCTGTGATTGATTTAAGTTTTGTTGTTATTTTCACGTGTGTATGTCTTTATGATCGGTTTGTATTCTTCACCTTGTTTCAGTTTGATTCATCTTAACTCGTTCAAGTCTAACAACCTGCATAAACTTTTACTTTTTATCTTAAAAAGATTAAAACCAGGCCAAAGCCAATCATGTTCTAATTTACAATAAAATCTGAAGTTTTAAACTTTCATAGTTTTTATTTCGTGTCTCTAGTCTCTTCAAAGTATTTTTAAATCTGAATGGATTTCACTCTCCTTCATAAATCTGAGAATCGTAAGAAAGCCTGACTGGATCGTTAACAGTGACTTTGTTTCTCAGCTTCAGAATCAGACAGATAATACTTAGTTGTTGGTTTTAAAAATGCAGAGAAGACGTCCTGGTCTCAGAGAAGCAGGAAACAGGATGGTCACCCTCCCTACAAAACATAGATCTGGTTCTGATGGTTCCGGATCCAGATGCAGGTTTTGTTGTTCTAGTTTAGTTTCCAACCTATTTCCCTTGGGGACCCCCTTCATGGTAATACTAAATAGTCGTGGACCCTGTGGTGAAACCATGCTTTGTAAAAAAAAAAAAAAAAAAAAAAAAAAAAAAAAAGGGTATGAAAAATAAATGAATTAAAATAAATAAATCATGCTGGTTTTATGCTTTCAAAAGCAAGATTCTCACCATAAACAATGTTTTCTGGTTGAGTCCCGTCCTTTGATAAGGCCAAAGTTAAATGAACAACATGTGGCCTTACGTTTTGTTCTTCAAATAGGGACAATGTGTGGACAATAATCATGATGGCTCTGAATGTTCAAAGCCTCGGGGAACTGCTGGTGGGTCCTAGACCCTAGGTTGGGAACGACTGTGCCTAAGCACGCAGACATTCCTTCCCAACAGTACCTCCATTTCCCATCATTAGTCCGCTGGTGACGAGCCAACACGTATTAGTGAAATCTAACTATGTGCAGGAGAAACCCAGAGACACAAGCCATCCAGTGGTTTCTGACCTATCAGCATCAAGCACATCCGTCTTACACAAGCCAAAAAGATTACTTCAAAGTGGTTTAAATCAGCCATTATTAAGACTGAAAAGTCATTTTTACTTAAAGAACTTTTATCTTTATTGTTATTTCCAACAAGTTCAGGAGTGGCTATCGTTTTTAGTTTCTTCCATTTCTGACTAAAGTCAGGCTGATTAGACTCTCAGCTGCTGCTTCTATGTGAACTGAAGGTGTTTTTTTAAAGGCCTTTGCAGTGCGTCGCGTCCTGATTGGAATCGTGGCTGTCGGAGCGTCTCACCTCTTTCTGCTCGGCCTGCAGCGACGCCTTCAGGACGTCTCTGAGCTGAGCCAGCTGCTTCCTCTCTCCATCCTGAGTCTGTTTGATCTGAACAACAAAAACCACAAGAAGCGTCATTTCCCAGCGTTCAGTGCAGCTCCAACACGGCGTCAGCTGTCAGGAACGGCGTGTCCTCACCGCTGTCAGGTCGGTGGCCAGTTTCTCTACAGACGGTTTCAGACTCTCCACGGCTTTCAGCCCGTCCTGAAAGAAGCTGAACAAACACGTTTATGGATGAGTTTTTCTAGGATCTGCAAAAAGTTACTGAATGTATGAAGCAATCATTTGTTCGTTAACAGGAAAAGTAAAAAATTATGAAACCTATCAGAGGTGGAACCAAACAAAGGAGGAACTCATTAAATTTCACATTATTTCCTATAAAAGAGTAAATATTTCTGAAGCCGAGCTTCATGCTGTAAAACTGATCACTTGATCTCATCTGTTCATCTCGGATTTAAGCTGCTGGAACAGATGGAAATGATTTCTTCTGCTTTTGAACCTGATTGTAATAGTTTTTCTCTGCAGGGGAACATACTTGCACTGAGCGTGGAAATACTTGATGAGGTTCTGGAGGAAGTCTGCACCTTTCTTCAGTTTGATCTCGTTCACTTTTATCAGATACTGCAGAAATGAGAAAAAAAGTCATTCAGTTTCTGTAGTAAAAATACAAAACAGAAAAAAAATACAAATTCATGGCAATAAAAACAGCAGCTCGGACCTCACACATCTGCAGCTGGAACATCTGCCTTTCTTTCTCCATGTCTTCCGCAATCTCTCCGCCACTGAACTCGGTCCGAATCATGCCGTGCTGCTTGGCGTGTTCCCTCTTCTCCTTCTCGATCTTCGCTCTGCAGGTGTCACAGGAAACGCCACTTCACAACCGAACCGGGTTCCTTTAAATCTCATTATTGTATCTGAGTTCAACAGAACCAGTTCTCTACCAGCCACACCATCACTACAAAGAAGAAGGTCCCAGTTATCTGAGATGCAGCTGCTTCTAACTTTATTAACCTCGTCATGATAAGGCCTACTTTCTGCCTTCTGTCCTGGGGTTGCTGCAGTTAAAACAACAAACCCAAAATAAATTAACTATATCTTCACAACTACAAGGGCTGTATGTCTAATCTATAATATAATAAGAGCGAATACTTCTCTATAAAACCTCCTTCATCTCCATGGAAACTAGCAGGACCTTCATGATTCATTTCAAACTAAGGCACAGTCATAGGAGAACACATGAGCAGAGTTTTTAGAGCTGAATCAAACTTTTCACCACACAAGGGAGGGAGGGGGTGTCTAGTCCAGAGGAGGTTAAATCTGAGTGAATCAACAACACGATTCTCTGAGTCTCGGGTTAATTCAGTTCCTTTCAGAGGAGATTTTCTTTCTTACAGCTTGGTCTCGTAATCCTTCCAGGCTTTATCAAACGGCTTCTTCAGGTCCTGAAGAAGAAGAAGACATCACGTCAGACCACAAACACACACACACACCGAGGACTTTGACTGCTGAGTCTCAGTGGAAATACTTAGAGATGATGTGTGTGTGTGCGTGTGTGTGTGTTGTTTCACACTGATAAAAAGTTAATTACAGCTGAGGTCATTTTGTCAAGTAATATTTTATGCTGCTCGACTATTGTTAAAATGAAACATGATATTTTTATATAAGTGAGAGATGAGCTGGTTTCTGGTTCTGGGCCAGGTTTGGATTTCTGTAGTTAGACTCTTAAATGAGCACCAACCACAAACCAAAAGGCAGAAACCAGTGAACTGGTGGTGTGCTGGATTTCTCAGCAGTGGTGAGGTGAAGTGAGTTTGAGGAAAGAGAAACCAACCCCTTTCACTCCTTTCAGGTCTCCTTTCAGCAGACTGTCCAGAGGAAAAGTGATGATGTTGTTCATGTTCTGCAACTGAAAACAGGAAGTTGTGTTACAACACAGAGGCTTCTGGTCACAGAGGCGTGCATCACACAAATCATTCCTGACAAAACGAACACCAGCTCTGACAGACTTTTACTGTATCTGCATCAGTCTGAGAAATCAGACCCTCACCAGGTTTTTAAAGAGTGCCGTCAGCTCTTTGGTGAAAATGGCGAACTTGAGGAAGGCGGCGCCAACTTCAGCGTCATCCCTGGATATGCAGTTGTCCCCAAACTTCTCCATGGACTGGATGTACTGCTCCTCATGCTCCACATGAGCTGCAACACAAAGAGCTGGACGTCAGACACACAGCAGCCACTATGAACTCTGGGTAGATTTAACTTTACTTTTGTTATTAACCAACAACCTGCAGCATTAATAAAAAAAAGTGGAGAAAACCTGAGCTGAAATGCAAGTCCTCAAATAAACATCATGCTTCAACAAGGCTTCTTCCACCAGGCTGTCAGGATGCTGAACTCTCTCCCTGCCCTGCCCACAAAACCTCCAGACTCTGAACCCGCC
>JBAFTA010000025.1:22937521-22948240 GCA_036919975.1 Melanotaenia parkinsoni | reverse complement strand
AGATAGATAGATAGATAGATAGATAGATAGATAGATAGATAGATAGATAGATAGATAGATACACACACACACACACAAATTAGTTGTGGTTGTGGACCCTGTCTATGGAGTTATTCTGGATCAGGATCTGTCCTTTAACTTGTATGGAACAGGTTTCTAGAACCACCTTCTTTCACCTACTTAATATTCCCAAAATGAGGAGCATCCTGTCTTAAAACTAGTCCATGGATTTGTGAAGAGAAGATTTGATGCAGTCTGTTGGTTTCTTATCTTTTTATATGAATACAGTCAATATAAATTGAATTAATGTGGATTCAATATAATCTTAATCAATAATTTTAAATGAATAAAAATTAATTTAACTGAAAAAAGGATCAGAAAAGAAAAAAAGAAAGCAGAATCAACATCTAGATTTTATTTGTTCTTTAGTGAACAACAAGTGACATGATCACAGATGTTTACACACAAACATCATGGACTCTGTTCTTTCAATAAACACCGACTGGCTGGTTAACACTGATCAAACACCAGAAACATCAAACTGGCAGCTTCAACCTGACGACACAAACAACAAACACCTGGAACTGGCGCTGCCGACCAATCACATCATCATGCGGGGGGTGCATATCAGGGGGTCATGTGGTAAGAAGAGACATGAGAAATAATAACACCTTTACATTAATAATCTGGATCACCAAGTAGAAATATTTGCAACATGTTCAATACTTGAAACCAGCTAGAAGCCTTGCTAGCCTCCTGTTTAAACCGGATCATGTAGCGCTAGCATAGGTAGCGCTACGTAACCTGGATACCAAGGTACTGTTTGAGCATCTTTATACTTTATTTTCAGCTCCAATGTAAAAATCCTGACTAAGTTGATGTGTAGTCCCTAAATACACTCACTGAAAACTAAATATGACCTGGTTCCCCCACATTATCTGAAAACTAATTTTCTGCTAGCACAGATCTAGGTTAGCACTGCAGCGTAGCTTCAAGCTAATATCATAGCCTTACATAACATTAGTAGTTGTACCTGCACAGGGACTAAATGTCTTCTGGAAATGTAAATATTTTTAAATGATGACCCATTAGTAAACTACTTTAAAATGTACCTCAAACTGGTGTAGTGATACTAGTGATCCATCCCAGATAGCAGGCACATTTGGGTCTAATAGATTACAACAGTTTCTTTGTGGTGGAGTTTTGACAGCCACAATTACAAGGAATCAACACCGAAAGTCAAGGCCAAATACGGAGGCCAGATGTGGGCCACATTTGGGCCAAACATGTGCTATCTGAGATGTGTCTCCGGAAAGGAGTTTCTGTCCTCCTCCAGTGACTTGTCAGTCATCTGAGGTGGCACCTGGGGTGTCCAATCAGATGTCGGAGGTGTCAACCTGGCCACCTGGCTAGCTCCTCCCCTGGTGTCATGGTAACACGATGTCACAACAGCAACATGCAGAAGCTTCTAGTCACAACAAAACCTGAACACCACTCAGCTTCATCTACTGACTACAGAGCATGCAAGGAGCACTACTGATGACATCACAGCTAAGTCACAATGACATCACAGATACGACTACATGTCTACTAGCAGCCACCCTCCTCTTCTCCTGCTCTTCCTCCTTCAGATGTTACAGCCAAAAATACTTATTTTTTTACTTCAAATCAAAATTTCTCTTCAGCAGCTTCTAATTGGTCGAGGCGGTGGCAGTGGGAGGCGGCTCTTCATCACCAGCTCACAGGATGCTCTCGCGCTCCTCACCGAAGGTGACCGTGTCAGATGACACGGTGCAGATCTCTGGCGGGTCCCCGGGCTTCAGGCCCCTCTTCAGGTGAACCACTCGGACGTTCTCGTTGTTGGGGCCCGGCCGGGTGGAGGTGGAGCTCGGGGGGATGATGACGTCAGCGGTGGAGGAGGAGGACGTGGGACCCTCTGTTGGGGGGCGGGGCCGGTTGCCCTGCTGGGCGTTGGTGTTGTTGTTCAGGGTGACGTTGCTGGGTGTGCGGTTCAGGTTGTAGCTCCTGGAGGACGGCCAGCTCTCCTCGGGGCTGCTGGCCAGAAGGCTGCACTGGTCCTCGGAGCAGATGGACATCCGGGTCACCGCCGGGTCCTGAAGACCACTCAGGCTGCTTGGAAGGCCACGCTTCCGGGCCAGGCTCTCCTCGTCCAGCTCGATCAGGTTGCTTCTGTCCAGCTGCGACAGGTCTGCCTCCTCATCCTGCAGCGAGTGGTTGGGCGAGCTCTCGTTGGAGCGCACGCCGGAATCGGACGAGTCCTTCTTGTCCAGCATGGCGTCTGACAGGTAGTCCTTCCCCTTCAGCGCCAGAGAGCCGCCTGGCAGCTTCGGGTCAGCCGTCTTCTTGCCGTCTTTCAGCAGGGGAGCATTGTCGGACTCTTCGGACTCCTCGTCGTCGCTGGTCAGCTTCTGGTAACGCAGCCCGCCGCCGGCCTTTAGCTTCAGGTCGGCGGCGCCCTGAAACAGCCCGCCTCTCTCGCCTGACGTTTTGCGGGTCAGCAGCGACTTGGAGGATCCGTGCTCCCCCTTCTCGTCCTCCTCTGTGATTGGGTCCAGAGTGTCGCTGTTGGAGGCGAAGTCGGTGCCATCGGCTGCCGGCTTGGTGGCGCTCCTCTTGTTGAAGGACTTGCGTCCGTCTTGCTCACTGCCGTCTTTGCTTTTGTCATCAGATGATGATGATGATGTCATGAACTGCTCTGGCTGTGGTTGGACAGGCTTCTCCCCGCCACCGCCGCCCATCTCCAGCTGGGCCATCTGGGCGATGTACTCCTGGTAGGCAGAGCGGTACTCGGCCTGCTGCTTGTCCGTCAGCTTGGCGATGTCGTTGGATGATTCCTGAGAGTTCAGGCTGGTCATGCTGGCGGTCCGGTGGGCGGGGCCCTGAGGAAAGAAAGATGGACGCTAACAGGAAATAGTTCAAGTTATCGTCCTGGCGACTGTGCAAGAGGAGAACTTACCATCCATGGCATGTTTCCGTGTCGCGGCGCTTCGTCCAGTCCCACACCGCTCAGCTCCTCGAAGCTCAGGTTGAAGCTGTACATGGCGTCTGGGTTGGCGGCGCCGGCGTGGGGCGGAGCCGCTGCTCGTCTCGGGCCCTCGGCGTGACCTCCTATTATGCTGCCTTGCTCGCTGGCAGCTTCCTCATGAAGCACCTGGCTCTCTATGTGGCGCATGTCCAGAACCTGCAGCGGGAAGGAGGAACCAGGTCAGAACTGGATCCGGTTTAAGTTTGAACCAGTTTTCAATCTCAGAGGACTCACCGTGGCTCGGAACAGCTGCCAGTCTCCGAAGTTCATGTTCATCTCCTTCTTCAGCTCGTCGATGTTACACTGAGAAAGAACCCGGCCGTTCACGTTGGCCTGGAAACCAGAAGAACCCAGTTAGAATCCGGTCTGCAGCCGGTTCGGTCGGGTTTCTGTGTTCAGACACTGACCTTCCTTATGGTGGCGGTGTACTGAGCCACCATGTTCTGATCCATGCCTTCAATCTGCCGCACACGCTCACACACGCCGTCCGTCGTCATGGAGCTGAGGAGGACGGGCGGAGCTCCAGACACGACGGAGGCCGAGCCCTGAACACACGCACATGCGCGCACACACACACACATGCATAAACATTAGTGAGCTCAGGATGGGTCCAGCATCTGAGACGATAGTGATGAAGATGAGTTCTACGTAGTTCTACAAACTAACTTATTGATCTTCATCACTGTTAACTAAACCTGAACAGGTAATGATGTCATAAACTTACAGAGGAAGTGATGTCATAAACTTGAACAAGAAGTGATGTCATATATTTCGAAAGAAAGATGTGTAAGAAACCTTTACAGGAAGTGATGTCATAAACTGAACAGGAAGTGATGTTATAAATGTTTAAATTCAGGATCTCTTTTTATCTGTGGCTGGATTTTAGTTTCCAAGCTGATGGTTGAAAACTGTTTTGTTTCCTGGATAAAAGTGTGAAGCTGTTTGTGCTCCAACATGCAGCATTTTAGGCACCCGTTAAAAAAACTTTATAATTTGTTTCTCACTGCAGAGATGGTGAGGGGTGAGGAAGCTAACTCAAGGAGCTAAAGATGCATGCTGGGAGATGGATCACTACCCCTTTATGTCCACAGCATCCGGCTGTGCTCCTGCTAAGCTCTGGCTGAACTCCGGCTGAGCTCCGGCTCTGCCTCTGATTCCGTTTCTGATTAATCTGTTTGCAGACGTGTTTCCAGTTTGCCAGAAACACGTCTGCAGCTTGTTCTGGGTAAACTGGACCAACATGTCACATGACTGCAGTGAAAACCTGAAGCTAAGTGGTTATCCTGCTCAGATGGTTGACAACATCTGGAGATACTTTAGAGAAGTAACTTGATGAACACCAGTTCGACGTGACGGAGCTGAAACTCGCCATTTGCTGTGGACATTATAGAAAAGGAGGGGATGGAGGGAAAGTTCAGTACCTGCTTCCTTTTCAAAGATGAACTCTGACACTGCAAACAGACAGACGGGATGAAACCATCAGGAGAACAGATGAGACACAGACAGGAAATGAAGCTGATTGACAACAAACAACAGCAGCTGTTTGGCTCTTTGACAAGCACAGAAGAAGAGTGCAGGAGGTACAGCATAGCAGAAGAAGAAAAGGAGAAACCACAAACTGTTCCTCTGGAGATTCATTAAAAACCACTGAGCTGCACGAAAACTTCAAATCATCTGCATCACGTTCGATAAACGACGCATTTATCATGAAGAGAAAATCTCCATCCGCTCAGATACGTGTTCAACTTCCTGCTCATACTTACGGCTGTGGCGGCGGCCCTGCTGACGGAGATTTTAGGAGGCAGACATGGATGAAGGTGTGGTGGAAAGGAGGCCACGAGTGGGCGTGGCAGCTGGTAAAGGTGGTGGGAGAAATATGGCTGGGGGGGTGGGGCAGAAAATCAAAATAATGTTCATGGAGTAAAAAACGTAAACCACAACACAAATCACTGCTGTCACATGACCCTGCAGGAGGAAGGGTTTAAATCTGAGCAGCTGATTGGCTCTGACTGTGGAGCTCACAGGTGATTGGTTGATTTCCTGTCAGCTGATCATGTGAAAGCAGAGATTCACTTTAAAATCAAATCATAATGACACGTGAATGATGAACAGAACCAGGAGATCACATGACACGATGACATCACAGGACCGCCTGCTCCACCAGGTAGGCATCAGGTGAGGCCAGTGGGTGGAGTCTGTACTCACCCTGTTGTAGAAGGGGTGCTGCGGGCCGACCATGCCGCTGTAGTAGCTGCTGTGAGGCTGTGGGGAGATGATGCTCCCCGGTGGCTGGTTGAAAGGTCCGCTGAAGGAGGCAGACGGCGAACAGGTGGAAGACACCTGACTGTAGACCGAGGTGGGGCGGGGCTGAGCTTCAGGTAGGGGGACGGCTGGATACGGGACTCCGCCCATGTTCATCTGCTCCCGAGCTGCACGAACATCTGGATGAGAAATTTAGAAAAACATCAGGATCAGACGAAAAAGAAATTTCTGGATACGTTGGGACAAGAAACATCTGGAACAGAGAGGAACATGTAGAACTGAGATGTTTCAAAACATCTGGCTTTGAAACAGAATAATCTAGAGCTGAGACAGAGGCATCTGGTTTTCGGACAAACTACTGGATCGGCATGAAGAAGAGAAAGAAAGAGGATATGGATCTGAGACAGAAACATCTGGCTCAGAGAGAGGAAGTTTTTGATCTGGGTAAAAAACAAACATCTGGATTTGTGCGGGGAACATCTGGATCAGTAGAGACATCTGGTTTTGAGACAGAATAATCTAGAGCTGAGACAGAGGCATCTGGTTTTCGGACAAACTTCTAGATCTGCGTGAAGAACATCTGGAACAGAACGAGCATATGAATCTCAGACAGAAACATCTAGGTCTAAAACAAACACCTGGTTTTGAGACAAACATCTGTATCAGAAAGGAACTTTTTGAGCTGGGAAAAACCATCTGATTTTGAGAAGGAAACATTTCGATCTGGTTGAGGATGAGGAATAACATCTGGATCTGAGGCCTAAAAATCTTATCAGAGCCTAAAACCTCTGGATCTGAGAGACAAACATCTGGATCAGAGATGAAAAACATCTGGATTAGATGCAGGTGCGATATCACTGACCCAGGGGGACCATCTGTCTTACCTGCAATGATCTCTCTGAGTTTTGGGTCCAGGTTGACCGTACAGGGCAGGAAGGTCCGGATGTCTCTCGCTGTCAGGACCGGTGTCCGTGACGACAGGAAGACCTCAAAGCTGCGGACATCTCCGTCAATCTCAAGCAGCGGCTCCACGTCCTTGGTGGTCGGGATGTTCTTTGACACTCTGAAAGACGATGAGACAACTTGCTGATGGATCGGTTCTGGATCTGTTACAGACACAAGCCAGTGTGACGTCTCACCTCTCATAGATGGTCTTGAGGGTGACCTGGTCTGGAACTCCTTCGGTCTCCTCCAGGTACAGGATGAGCCAGGAAGTCCTGTAGGGCCACTGTTCGGTTAGGTTGATCCATGACGCCAGGCGGTCCCAGTTGAAGCTGATCTGATTAGCTCGCAGTAGACGACCTGAACACACCAACAGGAAGAGGCGGGTTGACTGAAAGCTACTAAAACGTATCCAGGAGTATCTGGGTGCCGCAGAGGATGAAGACTGGGTTCACCGGTGACAGAGACGATGTTGAGCAGCCTCCTCATGGTCTGTGGGCTGATGTCATTGAACCAATCCTCCGTCACCATCAGCTTCGTCAGGTCGAAGGACATCTGACGAGTCACAGAGCGCTGCACCTGACGTCGCCGGTACGTGTCCTGCGCGTAACACAGGTCACATGACCATAAATATGAGCGTCATGGGAAGAACTACAGACCCAAACAGTCAGTCAACAGTTCTCACAAACAGTTTGTCCTATTTAGGCCTGAAGTAGTCAGCGGTCCCCAGAAAGATAATTACACAAAATATTTTCTTTCACACAAACACACATCCAGCCTCACCCGGCGATTCAGCGTCGTTTTGCTTCCAAACTTCGTTAATTCTCCCAAACTGTGCTGAGACAGCTTCCTGTCCAGCTCCTCGTGCCAACCCGCTGAGACACCAAAACACAAACTTGTTGTTTATTTGTTTACTTTGTCGATGAAGAGTTTAAATACAGAAGCATGCAGAAGTCGTTCTTTTTCATGTTTATCTTTGGAGACATTTCAGATCTTAATAATAATTATAAATAAATAGTTTAAAAAATGTGACTTTAAGTTTCAGCTTTTCCTGTCACAGTGAAAACCATCGTCATGGTTACCTTCAGAGTTGGTGGCATCCCCATTGGTCGGCGCGGCAGCACACATCTTCCTGGCGCTGGAGAGTCCTCGGCTGTTGAGGAAGACGGGCAGGTGGACAATGTTCCTCATGTAGTCGTGTCCGTTGATGTTGGAGTCTCTGAGGACGCTGTTAAGATTCTGGTTGATGGCTTTGATGATGATGTGAGGGTCGCTGGCAAAGATGGAGATGAACGGACCTTTGGAGAATAAAACCCGGACCTGCAGGACCAGAACGCCTACATGAGTTTACTGTTTTCACCTGAAATCGACAGAGCGATTCCAGAGCTGCGTTTAGTCCCGTGTCCTCACCGTGTCGAGCATCTGCAGGACTCTGTCCTGTTCGCAGGAGTCCAGACCGTCAATGACGACCACCAGCCGCGTCTGATGCTGTGTGAAGCCGTCGATGGTCTTCGCCATCCTCGCCATCAGCTCCACCTCGTTCTTCAGCACCTGCAGAAGAACCATACATGAAACTAACAGCTTTGAGATCGTTTCATTATGAAAAGCTGAAAAAACTCCAGCAGCACGCTGGCGAGGCGTTCACTTCCTGTAGATGTGCTGTAACTTCCGCTTCGAAGCGTCGCTCACCTTCATGAAGCCCTCGCTCTTCAGTTTGTGCATCCTGTTGGCGGCGCTGTGCAGCCTCTTCCTCTGAGAATTCAGCACCGAGTCCGTCACCTGCCACCACGTCTTGCAGTTCAGCAGCACGGCCAGACCCACCACGCTGGCGATGGCGATCAGAACGGCGTTCACCGTCTGGTTCTCGCCGTCCACCTTAAAGATAGCCAGAAGCGCCATGCCGGTAATCAGGCAGGCCAGCACCAGGACGAAGAGGACAAAGGACGGGATGCAGCACGTCTTCTTCCACTTCCTCTTACCTGAGATAAAGAGAAGAAGAAAAGCTGAAGAATTTCATGTGTTTGTGTTACCTCCATTGTGGGAACGCTAATGTCCTGATAAGGGGAATCATTTCAGGGACTTAAATGAACTGTTTGCTCGTGATTGGAAAGGTTTTAATGAGCTTTCAGCAGGAACCACACATGCATATATTTGCATTTCAGACCTGATGTTATTCGTTCCAGTTTCGATGAAGTGATCTTGCTTTTCCGAGCAGTGAACTCGTAAGTTTCAGAGGACCCAGATATCGCAGATTTAAAGATGGCTGCGCCCAGTACCACTTCTAGACCACTGCTCTCTTTGTTAAAATCCTTTATAATATATTTTGTGTGTGCTAAGTTTCAGTGTAAACAGCAGTGAGTCGTTGTTATTGATGATCGCGTTGTTAGCCATTGTCACCAAATCCAGCTGCTTTTCTCATGCTGACATTTTTTAACGGGTTTGTGATTTTCTAGTTTTATAGAGCTTAGTAGATGCTCACAGATGTTGTGTTGTGTTTTGGAGGCGTCCATTTTTTCCAACAACCTGGTAATGACATCACATTTTCTTGGAATTCCAAGACATCTGGAATGCCCCATTAGACCATGTGAAATTGGGCTTTATGTAAACAAGTTACATGCAGCTGCAACTGGATCGCCCCCTGGTGGCAGGGCGAGGTACCTTGCGTCTCCTCAGTCTTGAACACTCGGAACAGACGCGTTGCCAGGAAGCCGAACTCTCTCTCGCAGGCGTCCGACAGCGTCGCGATCATCTCCGCCATGGATGTCTCTCCTCCCACGCTGGACAGACGGTTGTAGTCTGTGAACAGGAACCTGTTGGAGACACGGGGGTGACATCTTATCCGCCCTGGTTTGTCTTCACAGGTGAGCAGATCGTCGGCAGCGTTACCTGACAGGAAGAGCTCTGGTGCTCTGCTCCGGCAGCTCTGGCGGGTTGACGAACATCAGCTTCAGCAGCAGCTCCAGATACCTGATGTGACGGGCCAGGCGGGTGCTGAGCAGCCACGCCCAGGTCCAGCTGTCGCCCTCCCTACGCCCACCGAAGTACACCACCACTGATGGAACATAACTTTATTTATCCAGCCGCACTGACAAACAAGAACATTTAACAAGCCACAAGAGCGAAAGCAAAGTCGTCTCACCGAAGAGAAGGTAGAGCAGAGCCAACAAGCTGAGGGAGACCGCCATGGCGAGTTTCGGGTCGACGGTGAAGCCGAGGACGATGGCGATGGAGCCGCAGAGGAACAGAGACAGGAAGACAACGAGCCAGGAGAATTGAAACAACGGCTCGATCTGCTGCCCGGCAAACGTCTTCATCTCATCTGAGGAGGAGGAGGAGGGCGTGAACAGGTGTTAACAGGTGTGTGCGCTCAGTCTGGCGGCGTGTCAGACTCACCTTCCAGCTTCTTCAGCAGGAAAGACTTCCCGCTGCCCCACTGAGCGTACAGGCCCACGCAGATGGGCGGCTGCATGGTGGGCTCGCTCAGGATGTCGGCCAATGCAGAGCTGTACAGGTCGTAACCCAGCATGTCCCCGTCCGTCTCTGTGGGGGACAGGTGACCTGCAGGGGGCGGAGTCACAGCCAAGGACAGGTGTTTACTGACCACATGGTGCAGGTGAGTCTTTACTTTCTTTACGACTGAGCTGCAACACACTGATTTACAGGCTGGATGTTGTACATATTAAACTACCTGACGGTTGTTTACTCTTTTATTTTTATTTTTAGTCCAGTTAAACAGTTTTATATAAAATCTGCTAAATATTTCTAAAATGTCATACTTTTAGAAATCGGGCCCTTATTTTTAAAATTTAATTTTTACTGTTAAAAGTCAGTCTGATATTTTCAAAAAGTTTAATTTATTTAAAGATTTTATATATTTATTTATTTTTTAATATTGTAAAAACTCCACTTAATATTTTCAGAAACCTATTTTGCTATTTAAATAGTTTATATATATATTTATAATTAATAACTTATTAATATTTTTATTATTATTAATATATATATTTATAATTTCTTGATTGATGTTTTAGTGTGTTTATAGATAAACATGTTTTGTAAATGATTTGTTGTTTTATTGTTCAGCGCTTTGTTTTGTCTTTAAAATGCTCTATAAATAAGCTGCTGTTCTACCATGTTTTATGTAAAGCATTTGTCTTGTACGTGAAATGTGATAAAACAAACTTTCCTTCTAAAAATCCATTCTGTATTTTTATAAATCAGTTTATTTCCTATTTTTTTTTTAGATTTTTAAAAATGGATTATACAATAAAAAATATTTTCAAATCTTTTATATTTTAAGATTCAAATGTATATTTTTTAATTATTTTCATGTAAAAAATCTGTTTTTTTAAAATCACAATTAGAACTTATTCCAGTCAGAACTCATTAATTAAACTAGAAAATGCTGTTATTAGCATAACAGCAAGTGTGAATGCCTTTCATGCTGAAAGATTGCACTATAATGCTGA
>JBAFTA010000025.1:22912482-22928448 GCA_036919975.1 Melanotaenia parkinsoni | reverse complement strand
TTAACTAACCTATATTGAGTTAATCAACATGAACTTGTTAGTTTTTATCACAGTCAATGTTAACTGAATTAAACTTAGATAAAATGAATCCAAACTGTTTGAATTTGACTGTTTAAGTTTCCAAGATGAACTGTTTGCTAACCCACAACAACTGTTTCTATCTAAACTGAACCATTAGCTAACATGTTGTCAGTGTTTGAGATGGGACATGGGCCTTCTTTGCTTCCATAACATTTCAGACTATTGGCAAGAAAATGTCCAAATCAGACAGATGTGTTTTAATTTCAACCAACAGTTGGAATAACAGGAAACAGCTCAGAAATAAAAACTGGATCCATGTTAACTGCATTTTTTCTAAAAGTTATGTTTCATGGCAGACGTATCCAACTACAGTTTTTCTATTTGTTAAAACTAATCCTCCTGTGACAGTTCAGGAACTACTGTGAGACTGTATGGATGTGATTTTAATTGTACATGTAAAAATCAAGTTTCATTATGTAAAACAGTTTCAGAAATAACCCTAACAATATAAAGAACTGTCTTAATGTAAGTAAAGTTGGTGAATTTCATTGTGATAGCTATGGTTAAACATTTTGACCTCTTTTCTCTGTCTTACTTTCATACAGGTAGTTCATACAGGTAGTTAAAATGTTGGCGACTGTTTTCACTACTAAACTTCAAAACTAAACCATTAGCTGAATGAAAAGAAAACTTTAAGAAATTTCCTTTTATAAAGGATGTGATATAAAACGTGATCCTAACATTTTAGTTCACATCTTGAGAGTTTTTTAGAGTTTCAGCACATTTCTTAAAGTTTTCTCTGTTTTGGAAGAAATGAAATCAACAACTTCAACCATAACTGACATCTACAAATGTAAACACATTGAGATAGTTAATACTTTTTTTTTCCCTTTATCTTGTACAAATCCAAACAACTAAGGCGACTGAGTGAAATGATTATTGGCACTTTCTCCAAAACTACCTTCTTCTTTTAACACTATGATGCTGTGGTTTAATCAGGCTGACTTTTGTTCATCCTACTCATTTACATTTATGTAGTTGTTTGGTGTATCACTCAAGATTTGTGACTTCATTCATTCTTCCTGTGACAATAAAGAATTGGTTTAATACCATGGCTGATTACACACAGCTGCTTCATAAAAACTCACATTATGTATTTATGTCCTCCAACACTGACCGTTGGTTTCAACCTTCCAGCTTATAGTTCTGGCAGTCGGACTTCCTTTCAATGACAATACAACCCACGACCTGCTTTCATGTACATCTCCGACTGAATCCAAATAATACAGTTTTGGGTATTGATCCAAATCCAGTCCAGCAATAAGGTCCCTGGGCCTGTTTGACTCTTCTAAACAACTCCATGGAAATGTGACATACAGAATTAGTCTTTGTCCTGTCTCATGTAGTTTTTTCCTTCTGGCTGTAGGTGGAGTCTGCTGCCTCCAGAGGGCTCTGGACTTGACCTTGGTGGCAGGTCTTCTGGTCTTTGAGGCGCAGATGTCTCGGTTTGACAGGTAACATCACAGCGAGGAGAATGCAGCCGATGTGGAGGCTGAAGCACCAGGACCTGGAGAGAACGTGGGGAGTGGGGGAGGGGGTCATCCCAAATTAATTGATCCACCAACTGAATGATAAGAAATGAACTGACCATCAACACTTTTAATTAACATGTAGACATTGTGTTTTCAGCCTCAGTTGTCAGATGATGAGGCTAAAATGATGTAAGATGAATGTATCAATAAATATAGCAGCATAATTTATTATGCTACTATTTACCTACTATTCTCACTGCTTTTGGCACCATTTATTCCAGAGCATTATTTGTTTTCTTTTCAGACACAGAGCTTTCCTCTCACTTGTTTATCTTTGGCTGCTCCTGATTAGACATTACTGTCAATTTAAGCTCTCTGATTGGTGGAAGGTTTGACAGGAAGTGGCTTCATCATCCTTTCCTGGTCAAGATAGACATCTCTTGGCAACATAGTAGTGATATCGAGCTTTTTTATAATGAAAATGTGGTAAATAATGTTATCATGGATCATTCGTGGATTTACCATAGAGTCCCTGAATAAACACTTCATTTTGCAGCTAGATTATAAACCTTATAAATGTCTGGAAAATTTCCGTAGATCACCTAAAGGGTAAGCTCTCCATCACAATTTACCCCACAAAGCTACACACTACTGTTCCTGAGAAACTGTTGACAATATAAGAAATTGTTCTCTGGGGCGATGACAATCTAGCAGAGTTTTAAAAGTTAATTACTTCAGTTTTACACAACATGAATTTAGTCTAAATGAGTCCGAGTTCAACCTGATTGACACAAAACAAACGTGACAAACATACCGACCTGTAAAACTTTAATGACGGGCCCACGGACAACAGGACGAAAGGGACCACTGTGTAGCAGATGGCGATCTGAGTGGCTGCCCACGTGATGACATCATAAACCAGTTTGTGGGTGGTGGACTGTAGGAAGTATGGCCGAACGTTGTGTCTAACCTGTGAGGACAAAGCACTGCAATTACTGTCTGTAGTTACTTAGGTATCTTACAATTTAGCATGATGCCATCTTCACGTGCTGTGTTCTGTTACATAGATGGGCACCAGCAGAGGGCGCTAGAGGATTGCATGCTGTGAGAAAGAGGTGAAGAATGAAGTTGGGAGTGAAGCACAGTAACGGTCTCCTGTTAGTTCTTGTACACGTGCTACTAAACACCACATTTTGGTAACGAGGATGGCCATTTCCAGTCAAACCTGCTATCGTCTTCACTACGTGGTTGAAGATGTTTGAGACATACATGCTAGTTATTGGTGCTACCAGGGACAGCTGGCCATGATGCCAGGACACAACATTGTTCTCCATGCGCTTGGCACTGAAGGGCAGACTGTTTTATACTTTGCCGGATATGGGTAGATCTTACGTCGCTGCGGTGGAGGGACTGAAAAAGCATTTTGTTTGTAAAGTAAACGTGATTGCAGAAATTTTGACAGAACACAGAGACGTGGTGAGTCAGTTAATGAGTTTCTGGTTGCACTACGTGAGCTTGCTGCTGCTTGTGAGTTTTCTGGAGGACCAGATGCTTCATGATCCAATACCATTACATGAAAACGAGCCAGACTGTTCCTGGAATCGGACTTGCTTTACAAACTGAAGCTGGCACCACCAATTGATGCTATGGCACCACCCAGCAGGATCCCGATGCCAACCTACGGAGTGCTGGAAGCTTTGAATGAAGCAGGACTCAAACTGAATATGAGTAAATTTAAGTTCAGTCGGGCATCTTTGTCTTTGCTAGGACACACCATTGCAAAAGATGGACTCTATCCCAACAAAGACAGAGTCAGTGCAGTGGCTCATGTGCCTGTCCCATATGACACATGGTCCTTGAGATCATTTCTTGGTCTAGCTTCATGTTACAGGATGTTCATCCCTAATTTTGCTACTGTTGTTGAACCACTACGTACCACTCAAAGACTATACTGACCCGAAGTTCAGCTGGACCACTGAGACTGAGTACAGCTTGCTGAAATCAAAAGACTGATACTGGAGAGTCCTGCCCTGGAACTATACGACCCTGCTTAACCTACTTAAGCGACAACTGATGCTTGTGACTCTGGCCTGAAAGCCGTACTCACACAGACCCATCCAGACAACACAGAGGGAACAGCTGCCTCTGCATCCAGGACACTCTCCCCTGGTGAACGTAAGTATTCTACTATTGAAGTAGAAGCACTTGCTTGTGTTTGGGCAGTAGACTCAGTAGTTACTTCATGCTGCGTACTGACCACCAGGAACCAGTAAACTGACAAAAGTGCAAAAAGTGCACCTGCACCACTTACACTTGTGGATCTTCCCAATGGTCCATGGGAAAAGGTGCAGGTCCTTTTGAGCATTCTGCATGGGAATGCTGCTATGTCAACTCTTACAGACAATTATAGTAAGTGACCTGAAGTAGCATTTGCCCCTACTGTCACTACTGAAGTAGTTATTCAGTTTCTGAGAGTCTGACGCACCTGCTGCTGGAGTCTCGAACTGAATAATATTGGTTTATGTTAGAGTGCGATGTCTGTCACTAATAGACAATCTTTGCATGTACGTGTCGCGTTGTTTGAGCGTCCCAGTCAGAGTTCACTGCAACATGTCTCCTGTGTGTGTTCTTTAAGTTACTACTGAATGTTACAAACCTTATCACATTTATTTTTTTCAGTGATTGTCGCACTCAGTGTCATTTAATAAACTCATCACCCGTCTTTAAAGGGCTAGTGCACCCTAAAATGTGTTGTTTCAGCTGTAAACATCATGGTATTAATTGTGATGAAAACCATCTATACTGTTGATGAAACGTATAATTTTTTTTTTTATTTAAAAAACGGGATTTTGTGGGTCAAAAATGGCTCATAACGCCCCCTACAGGGTAAAACCAGGTTTTGTTTTTTCTGCGTCAAGCGATGGATAGCTCAGCTCCCTGAAAACGGACCAAATTATGCGTGTAACCGACGCAGAAGACGGACGAAACGGTCTTCTGCGTCAAGCATAAATAAAGCATAAATTTAATTTCTGCCTGTAGGTCGGGATGAGATGAAGGGCAGAGCGATAGGTGTCTTTTAAAACAATGCAGCAGTGGTCCAGTGTGTTTGTGTCACTGGTGGGACACTTTATATGCTGTCTGTCTATTTTGGGAACTCGTGTTACACGAGGAGGGATGTAGACGCCGACCAGAACAAAAGAAGAGAAACTGATCCAGACTCTAGCGTTGGATCATGGAAGCAGTGGAGATCAGAAAGTGAACCCACACAGCCATGAACCAGGATGAGAGGGCTTTCCTGCTTTCCCACACCTGGAGCAAAATGCTCCAGCAGCAAGCCATCAACAGGGGGCGGCATCAACCTGTCGTTCGGATGAGCCGTATCAGGGGGTCGGCCTCAATGAACATCAGCTGATTTGTACATGTCACACACCATCCAGTGACACCACTGATGAAGATGGAAGACCGCTGTCGAAACATGTCATGATAAAACTGTCTGCTAACATAAATAAACCAGCTGTGGAGAATTATAGACACTATGAACTTTATTGAATTAGAATAAAAATGCGTCATGTAAACACGACAGCTGATCCAAGCGACTTCAACTGGAAAGAATTTTCAATCCAATCAAAATATTTCACGATGGGATCAGCAGGGAAATATAACCATGTGTCATTCTGATGGTTTCTATGGTGGATGTTGTTTCTGCGCTTGAACCACGTGGGGGTGAGTTTAAGGACAGATGGCTGCAGGTAAACAGAACGGGACTGTGGCGGATACGTTTAGGTTGAAACTAAAAAAGTTGAGGATTATTGAGCATCACGACAGTTAAAAGGTTCAAAATTAAAAAGAGGAAACCTTCTTCATCTTCTTCCAAATTACTATGGACGCACACGTCAAAGCGTTACGATCGTATTAAATCTTTCCATCATGTAAACACAACTGATGGGATCATTTTATCCAGCGTCCGTGTAAACATGTCAGCTGGACTATGATGGGATTGATGAAATAAACATGGCTACTAATCTGTTATACCGAACTTCATCGCCCGCATACCGTAGTTTTTCTGTCACTTTTTCAGCCATTACTGAAGGAATAGTGAGAAACAAGAACCAAAAAGTGACCAACATGTGAACGACTGAATGGCTTTGCTTTAACTGAGTTATGAAGCCAGTAATGTCACGTATCTCATGTGAAAAAGGCTCAACATTCATATGGATTGAAGGACCAGAGATTTTCCAGGAGAACATTAACCGAAGCCTCAGCAGCAGGCTGGGCTGCTGTAATGAGATGACCAAGGTTCTTCACTTTACCGGTTAGTGGTGGTAATCTTATACATGAGGAGTGTGTAGATATAACTGTGTGGCTGTTAGTGAGCTGAGCTAACAGCTAGCAGGGGCAGCTCACCGCTCTAGCAGCTAGCGTTATGACGATTCCGGTGAGGAAGGTGAGGTAGTATCCTGGATAGGCTCCGTGCCACATGGCAGACAGGATGAAGGTGGCGGCTGTCGGGTGGTAGGGACATCGCTCATAACACACCCTGTTTACCAAAGATCAGAAGTCAAACAGAAACATGTTTTATATTCTATACAGCATGACACATGTTAACATTCAGAGTGGAGTAAATTTTCAGACGGACCTTTTCAGCCAGTGTGCCGTCTGAATGTTCCAGTTGTCCAGGAAAACTTTGAAGCTGGTGGCAAACTGGAGAAAACATCTGATCAGACTCCCTGCTGTTTCAGATGTTACACTGGTAATAAACATTGTTTAGATGTTAGAGGCAATCCTCACCTCTATGTTGAGGATCCTCAGGTTGGAGATGAGGTCCCAGCGAGGAGAACCATTACTGTCGTAGCCGTTGAAGCCGAAACCGGCAGCATTGTTGATGGCATCAGCTGTTATTCAGGTGAGAGATTCATTAGACTTTCTAACAGTTTTAGAAACTATCAACAAACTGTTGTCTTAACAACAAACAGGACAAAGGTTTCAGTCACCCACCAAGCGTCCACACAAAATAGTACTTGGGTCTGGTGGTCACCATGGACAGATACAGGTAAACCACCTGAGCGTAGAAAGGTGTGTTGGCAATGAAGTCGTCCTCGATGTTCCGCTCCACGGGGAAAACCTTACACACCGACAGGAAGACCAGGAGGCAGAAGAAGGAGGTGGCCACTTTACGGACAACTTCCATCTGAGGAGACACACATTTGTTCTGGTTTAGTTTTCTCTACCTTCTAAATCCAAGGAGGAAACAAACCTTCAAGTCAACAAGCCAAAGTACTGTATCTGCAGTGCCCCCTGGTGGCCAGTTATAGCATCAGTCATAAACCCTAAGCTAAACACTCCCTTAACAACTCAACACACTCATCTCACCGCGTAATTTTAGCTAAGTTAAATATGTTTTATTTTAATCCTCTACAATGTTTATTAGCAGCTTCTACACAGGTTAATTTCTCAACAAAGAGCAGAGGGGGACTCCACAGGGAGAAAAGTAATGTTTTAATCTTCCAGGTCTGAGTCTTTTTTTGGTTCATTAGCAAAAGGTAACTAACTAAATAACTAAAAATAAATAAATAAATTTTATACGTACCACTTATTACTGTGTGATGTCTGAATTATTGTAGTACAAAAGGTACCCACCAGGGGGCAGAAGATGAGTATCAGATTGTTTACAACAGGGCTTGGAGCAAAGTTTTTACCGTAAAGTGATGCAATAAGTTTCAGAAACTACATCAGATATGAGACCTTGGGTGTTAAAGGGTTAATAAAGTCAGAGGTAAGAAGACGTCCACATGATCATTTCTTCCAAGCTGTTCTAGTTAACTTAGGTAGCCAGGAATATGCCATCCAGATTGACTACATGGTCAGATTGTTTCTAAGGAGTTAAAACAATTACTGCAGTTTGATCTGAATTTAACTGTTTTAGTGACATGAAAACAACTATGTGACCTACGTTTGGTGACGGTTCGCTCTGGCTCATCTTGCTCTTTGACTTCCCGTCAGTGGTCTGGTCTCTGTGGCGGCGTGGGTCTCCTTCGATAAAGGCAATGTAGTCGTTGTAGGAACAGGTGGGTCCAGCCAGGATCCCCATGAAGTTACAGTTGTAGCTAAAGTACTCAAGCAGACTGGGCATCCGCCTGAAAACAAGAACACACTGGTTCTTCTGTACCTTCAGACCAGGTTTCTGATGCTGCGTCAGAACTCACGGAGACAAACCTTATGGCCAAAATCTTCTGTCCTGCAGTCAGGTGCTCCTCCTTCCGAGCCATTCCTGTCAGAAAAACAGAAACTTTAAGAGTTAAATGGAAGTCTGAACATCAACCCTCCACCAGCCAAAAACTACAGTCCCAGCTTACCGTCATGGATTTCAAACGCCAGGCTGGTGATTTTCTGAGTGATCACCATCATGGGGCTGAAAGAGAAGAGCAGCAGTGAGTCAGACTCCACCAACATGATGCAAACCTATATCAGGTGTAGCTGTCTTACCCGGTGAAGTCAGCAGAGTACATGCCGTAGTCGAAGACGTAGACACGGGTGATCTGACACAGACTCAGATAGCTGAGAGCCACCACGAGGCAGTACCTGCAGCAATCAACAGACATGACTGTCAGACCATCATCATCATCACCGTCAACGATATTCCTTATTTCTCCAGTAGTTCATTTCTACCCACACCATCACAGAACCCGACCTGACCCCTAACCATCACAGAACCCTGACCTGACCCTTAACCATCACAGAACCCGACCTGACCCTTAACCATCCCAGAACCCTGACCTGATCCTTAACCATCACAGAACCCTGACCAGACCCTTAACCATCACAGGACCCTGACCAGACCCTTAACCATCACAGAACCCTGACCTGACCCTTAACCATCCCAGAACCCTGACCTGACCCTTAACCATCCCAGAACCCTGACCTGACCCTTAACCATCACAGAACCCTGACCTGACCCTTAACCATCACAGAACCCTGACCTGACCCCTAACCATCACAGAACCGGTCTTTTAGACTTTTTCTAAACAGTCTGGACGTTTCTTTTCCTCTTTGCGCCATTTTTCCAACAAAGATCTGGAACACTGATTGGTCTGACCAAAATCCAGGTATCCACTGTGTGATGGTCCATCCCATTCCCCATTCCTCCGAGTACAGAGCAGTCGACGTTACTCCTGGCTCACTAAAGTCTAAAGTAGCATCTTTATTGTAGAGTTTGATGAAGGTTTTCACAGTAATCCTTGTTCTTGAGCTTCTATCCGCTGATGATGATGATGGTTCTGGATGCTGGTCCATCTCAGGGCTCAGAGATCACGGTGTCCAGCTTGGACTTGCTTCCTTGTCCTTTAAACACTGAAAATCTCCCAGATTGTTTGAATGCTTTAATAATATTCTGACTGTAGAGGGAGAAATATGGAAATCTCTTTGGTCTTTCTTTGAGGAACTTTGTTTTATTGTTCAATGATTTCCTCCCTTTTGGAGGCAAACTAGAGACCTTCTGAACATCTCTGGTCCTCAAATCACCTGTTTGGAATAACATTGTTATCACTCTGAACTGCTCCCATCCAAACATTTGTGGGATGTTTTAGGTCTGAAATGTAAAAATGAATGAATATTTACAAATGAAGCTGATGAGACGAAACACGAAACCGTAGCTTCATGGCCGTGATGAAGGAAAAGAGAAAAAAAATAATTATATTGTTTTTTTGTTTGTGTGTTTTTCAAGCCATCCCAGCATGTTTTAGGGTTCCAACTCCTTTTCTGTCCACCTGGGAGATTAAAAAGGATCTAACTGAGGTTCTTTTTCATGGATCCTTCAGATCCTGCAAACAAAGACGCCGTCAAACCTTCAGACTCCACACTGATCTGTAAAAACGATATGAAGCTCACTTGTGCATGTGCTCCACTCCGGTCAGGATCATGATGCCGTAGGTGAGTCCACTCTGAACCAGGAAGTGAAGCGCGTACCTGCAGAACATAACAGAAACAAAAAGTCCTACATGATGAAGAAAATTTTATGTATAAGACAATTCGCTTTACATAAATCATTAAAAGCTTTAGAGCAAACTAAAACAGAATAAAGGAAATAAAATAGAAACAGAAAAAGGTAAAACAGAGAGAAACCATTAACAGAATATATACAGTGAGGTACATATTCTGCAGGATCATCATCATCATCACTTATTTTACATGTGCAAGATATTATCTTAAAAACTCAAATAAAAACTCTCTCTTAAATAAAAGTGGCTGAAAATAAAAGTTTTAGGACTTGATTTAAAAGAATTCATGGTTTCTGGTAGTTTGTTCCAGATATATATATGTTTAGTTTGAACTCGGGGTAGAAAGAAACTTGGCCCAGATGATCTCAGAAGTACTGTAAACTCTGTGACAGTAGTTAAGACAATTTTTTTTTTCTAAATCACGGTGAGCCATCAGTCCGCTTATTCTGGATTTATTCTTCAGCTGGTAAAAAGCTGATAAATGAGATTTTTTGGATTGATCTGTTGGTTTTAACATGACTGAAACTGGGTACTAATCTTTAGATGCTCATCTTTGGTCTTCTTTATTTAGCTGCAGAAAAGTCTAAAACATCCAAGCTTTGCTGGGACCAGAGTCCCCTGGTGAGACAGTGATATAAAACTGAGTGTCGTCAACATAACTATGATCACATATTTGGTTTGTTTCCATGATCTGAGCTGGTGGGAGCATGTAGATGCTGAACAATAGGGGGGCCAACATGGAGCCTTGGGGAACCCCACGTCATTTTTTGAGTACATCTATAGTTACCAAATGAGACGAAATACTTCCTGTCTAACAGGATATTCTGGTCGACTGTGTCTAAAGCAGAACTGAGACTTCTGCTGCTGTCTGTGTTTAGATGGCTGTAGTTTAAGTGTTGTCCTTTGATGAGGACAGTTTCAGTGCTGTGATGTCCAAATCCTGACTGAAAGACATCGAAACAACTGTTAAGCACCAAGAATCTGTAAAGCTGTTAATAAAAAAATTCCTGCATATTTTACTTCTGCAGACAAGCACACTGATGCTTTTCTTTACTTTTTATTTATTCTAACTTTTTGTTATTCTATAAAAATATTTACAACATAGTATTTGCCATATTTACATAATATAACTATTCTAGAAACATATAGCTGGATCATTTCCTTTTCCTGTTTATCACCGAGGCAAACTTGGTAATTACAATATATGTATATTAAATTTTATATTAATTTATTTTGAGAGAGTGGCAGAGCGCTGGATGACTGACAAATGTCCAGTGAAGATATTAATGTGCAAATATACCATCCTTTACAGTGTTTAAATAAGTTTCCACTGTAGTGAACACTCCGTGTAAAAGGGTTAAAGAAGGTTATAGGGAGAATATAAAAATGAAGAGAGGAGGATGACGACTTATTTTCACCAAAGTTTTCTGGCTGATGGGCTTAAATTTGGTCCTTCTGTCTGGTTTGATGTTAAGGGGATGCAAACAGAGTTGTGTGAGGGTTTATGATGATGAAAATGAAGAGTTTCAGTCTTCTAAAGCTCTGAGGCTCAGAGGAAGAAGACATTTTCCTGAGTTTGTTGTTTTGTGGTCTGGTGAGAATTTCTGATGCCTGTGCTGAAGATCGGAGTCTTCCTCAGTCTTACCAGCCGAAGCAGAACAGAGCGAAGTATATTCCTAGCACAGTCGCCACCACATGCCTGATGAAGGGACTGGTTTTACTGGGATGGAGGAAGAGCCGGAACCAGAAGGCCGAGATCAAAGCACAGAGCTGGCACACCACGAAGTTCACCTGCAGAGGGAACAGATCAGGTGTGTGAGGAAGAGGAGGCATGAAATGATCAATTTACAGACCGAACGCTGAAGTCCAGACGAGGAGGAGGAAGAGGAGGAGGCGTCATCTGGCTGGAAACATGAACAGAGCTCTCATCCAAAGTGCTTCACCACGATGCTCTCAATTACACATCAGAAACCATTTAATCTCATTTCAGACCCGTTAAAGAGTCCAGTCCACAAGGTGCTCCAGACCGGGGAGGAACCTGATCGTCCAGACCTTCATGATCAATAACTGCAGCTCACTTCGCTATGATCAGGATCAGTCTGCAGGTGGGAGATTTACTACAACATCCGAACACACCGCCAGTCACCAGCTACTGAGGAGGCTCTCCATCACGCTCCACGCTGCGTTCAGGAGCATCTGACGCGTCTGTAATCTGAGTGTCAGTGCGTGTCATGAATAATGCACAGCGTGTAAAGTGAGCAATTACTCAGCCGACGCTCCGCAGAGAAACCACAGACACATGGACTTCAGCCCAAACAGAACCGGAGCCGAGCAGGTTCAGACCTGGCTCTCAGCCAATCAGAGCACAGTACCTGTGGCCCTGCAGGTGGATCACCTGTTAAGAATTTACTCCATCCGGAGGTGGAACGTGAAGTGGATCCAGTTTAAACTTCTGTCTTAGACTTTTTTTTTAAATGATATAAAATATACAACATATATCATAATTTTATTTCTTTTATTACTCAGAGAGGTGTTTTTATTAAATATATTTATTAAATCTCTCACACAATAAAGCTCTTTTAAAAGAGGTCTATTTCTCCTGTCTGAAACGATATACCCAAAACAAATAAAGTAAAAGGTCTAAAAAGAAATGTGGTATGTGGTATTACTACAGAAGTATCAGAATCACAATATGTGTTACTGTGTACTTTGTAGGTTTGTAAAGTAATGTCTGATGAGAAATTGGTAAAAAAGTTAAAAAGTGAACCTGAATAGTTCAGATTTATGAGAATTCAGAGATCTAAATTCACCCTAGAAACACCACGAGGACCCAGAAAGAAGAGAAGCCCAAGATAGTCTGATAGGAAGATTGAATGCTTCACTATAAAACTTCCTTCATCTCCATGGAAACTAGCAGGACCTCCATGATTCATCCCAAGCAAAGGCAGAGTCAGATGAAAACACATTAGCAGAGTTTTTTTTAGAGCTGGAATCAAACTTTTCACCACAAAGTGAGACATGATGCACGAGGCTGGAGCTCTCTGTCGGCAGTGATGAGACATCTTGATGTGACTCCTTGTTTGTGTGGAGACATTAGCAGAAGCTCTAGAGTGGACGGCGCTATTATCATGTTTTCTAACATCCCCATGTAACTGCTTGAAGTTTGAACTGTGTGTGGTTTGTGGTGGAGGATTTTAGCTGAGTTTCTGTCATTTTGCTACGTGTTAGCATTGGTGCTTCCTAGTGTGTGCAAACATCTTCTGTACTGCACATATATCATGCTGACCCCTGTACAGGGGGCTCTAGTCAAGAAGAGAATAAATTAAATGTTTATTTTCTTTTTCAGTATTCTTACTGACAATCAGAATTCAATCAATAATCAACAGCTTCTTGTTTGATGATAAAAACAGCTCATTTGTTGCTTTTCTGTCTCTCAAAGCTTCTTTTTCTTCTCCTCTTGTCACAACTTCTCGTTGAGTTTCCTGATGTCCAGTTATGCAATTTTACTGTTTCTCAGGCCAGCACGTTTTCAGAAGTTTCCTCCACATGATTGATCAGCTAACAGCAGATAATTTAATGATCTGATCATCGGTGCGCTGATTAAACTGAGTGATCTGTAAATATGTGGCTCAGTTTAACATCAGTAACACGATGCTGCAGCTCGAGATTGAGGATTTAATCAAATGAGCCTCTTGCAGCTTCTTCCTGCTGACCCTCTGGAGGGGCCCACAGGTCTGAAGCAGCGAAGGTTTCAGAAAATATTTTGTTTATTTGAAGCGAGTATTTCTTTCAATTTCCAACCAGTCGGTTTCAGCGCGTTAGATTCATTTGACTGGACCAAGTGTCAGATAATAAGCGATCCGATTATTGATGAGCTCTTCCTCCTCCTCCTCTTCCTGAATTTCGGATCGCTGTTGTGTAAACCTTTTGCTTTCAGTCAGATGCTCGCGTTTATTCCGATTATCGCCTCCAAAGAAGCGGCACGAAGACGCACGTCTTCTCTGCCGCGCGCGCGCACATCCACACAAATGCACACACTTTTTGTTTGTCATTAGAAAACATCATTACATCACAGACCTGGATTCTGCGCGCGGCCTCCATCCATAACAGACCGCCTTGCCTCGGATCGGAGATCCGGTCCCCGCCACGGAGCTCCGGAGCGGCCGCTGCCGGGCTCCGAGGCTCGGCCCCGGGCTGATGCTGGGGAAGATGCGCCGGCAAGTCTTACCTGGTCCAGCGGCAGGTTGGTGATCTCGCTGACCGGCTGCAGGAGGCTGGAGCCGGTGCAGGCCGTAAATTGGGCGCTTTCGTCGGCCATGGCTCCGGGTGAGCTGCGCGTGTATCCGGCGGCAGCAGCAGCTGTGAGGCGGCGGCGGATCCTCCTGGAGTCTGGTCCTCAGTCTGTTTGTCTATCTATGCGTCGTCCTCTTCCTCCTCCACCCAGTCTGGCTGTCTCCCCCTCCTCCCTCTGAATCACTCTCTCTCTCTCTCCTCCCCCTCATCCATCTCTTTAGGTCCCTCCTCCAGCTTTTATTCTCACTCTCTCCTCACAATTACCCTTTCTCCGGCTTTTTATGCTTTTATCCCTCTGACCTCCACCCTTCGCCCTCCTCCTCCTCTTCTCTGGATTTTTGGCGGTTGTATGACGTCACAGACTTCTCGGTTTCTTGTCATCGGTATTTGGACGTCCACACATTTAAGGCCTTCATATTCATCCGTACTTTTTGGCTCAGAGTTGAAGATCTGATGCTCTGCATTAAACTGGATTGCTCAGACCTTAGATTTACCAATATTTAACAATTTAACAAAGAGAGAGAGAGAGAGCGAGAGAGAAAAACCCCCAAATTTAAATTTTTAAGATTTTCTGATTTAAATTAATCATTAATGCCTCTTTTTTCTAAATACTTTGCTAACTTAATCCTTGAGCAAAGAACAAAAACACTGATCAGCATCACGTCCAAAAACCAAGTTCTGATACTGAGTTCTGCAGCTTTGAAAGGTTCACCAAGAATTTACAGCATATCTACTGTCATCAGCACCCCACAGCTTTTTCAGAGACATCCAACAAGCCCATGAAGAACCGCATTCATTATAGCAGTATTACTGAGTCACAACCTGTCCCTAGAGAGTGTTTTTTTAAGACCTTGACCCTGCTGAACACCTGAAGATGTGTTTTTAGGAATAGGACAAAAACACTTGAAACTTTTCATCACCTGGTTTCCTCATTGTCAATATGTCATAGTGTTGGGAGAAGAAATGGAATCGAAGAGAAAAGACTGACTGAACCAGCTTTTTCTGGTATGCACTGCAGGTCTGTGATGTTGGGTAAAAATTGATGAATTTAAAAAAAAATGAAGATGAAAAGACACACAATGAGAAATGTTAAATTCATTGTCTCTGCAGTGAAATAAAAATCAAAGGAAATTGAAGAATAACTGCTTTTTTGTTCTTTAAGCGACTTTTTTGTACTTTCTCAACTTATTCAAATTCAGGGCAGATAAGATTAAATAAGACGAAACAACTGAACAAAGGTAGTAGAATAAAAAACACTTGAGTTTGTGAAGAGGAAAATAATCAGTGTTGATTAACGTCATGTGGATAAAGAAAGCGCTGTTATAAATTAAATTAATTAATAAACAGAACAGTTTTATTTCCACTTCGACTACCGTATTTTCTCCTGTAGATGGCGCTAACACGCTGATAAGACCCGGATGAGAAACAGCAGCAGAAGAAGAAGAGTTTCCGGTCTGTTTGTTTTGGTCTGTTGTCCTGGTAGCAGCGGTTAGCTTACTAGTTTAGCTTCAACTAATCATGTCAGCCGCGGAGGACGACACGGAGCTGAGGGACCTGCTGATCCAGAACCTGGAGAACAGCGGAGTTCTTAACAAGCTGAAGGTCCGAACCGACGCTAGAACTTTGTGCCGAATAGCTTTGATAGGTTCACGTTAGCTTCTTAGCATGGCTTAGCTCCTGATTGCTAACGGATGGCGAAGTTTCTTCTAACTTTGTATGTGGAAGTGCCAGAGGTTTAGTTTATCTCACCGAGAGATAACAGTGTGAGCTAGTTGTGGTTAGTTACTGGTTCATGCTGCTCTTCAGAATGACTTCATGTTCATCAATGCAGACAACTGACGAATTGTCTGCAGCGTTGTCTGAGCTGTTTCCTCAGCAGCGGTGTCAGATTCGGTTTTTTGTTTAGGATGATTGGATGTGACGATGATGTTACCTGATACTATTATTTTCAGACATGTGCTTCATGATTATTACTTACAATACAAAATCCCAAAATGTTGGGTTATAATGAGTTAAAAACGCCTAAATTAGTTTAGTTTAGTTTAGTTTAGAAATAAATACACTTCGAAAAATAAATGAAAACATTTTAAAATTAAAACAGAATTATCAGTTCAGGTGACATTACT
>JBAFTA010000025.1:22880763-22894992 GCA_036919975.1 Melanotaenia parkinsoni | reverse complement strand
AAAGCCAAGAAGACGTTTCTGATGCACGGTGGCGCCACAAAGCAGCTGAGCTGGAGTTGGTTTAGTGAGGATAGCAGATGAATACCTGGAGGAAACCTTTAGGTGGATGGCGTACAGGCCAGATGCTGTCCAGTTCTGATATTCTTTATTGGAGATCTGCCACGGTGATGGTTACTGGTTCAGACCTGTGGTCCGCTCTTAGATCTTTTAACTGGTTTGTGATGCTTCTTTCTCCAGCCTCCTGTCTTGGTGGGTTAGCTCATGTGGTGTTCTCCTACAACTGTGTCGGTGGAGAACTGGCCTCCATTTCTTTCCTGTTTCTCCTCAGTCCGGTGGGCAAGGCTTGGAGTTATAGTTTGACAGTTTCAGAGGCTCAGGTAACTTCTAAGGCAGCTGTGCCTTTTCTGGTTGCACCTCTCTGAAGTTCTGAGAGTTAGCTTACTTAACTCTGTGTTGCCTTGGTATTGGCCTCCAACCTCCTCCACCATGGTGCCTCCATGTTGCCCTTCACATTACCGATACGGTAGCCTAGCATCTCCAGGATCACTGTTACTGAACTGTATATCAGCTCAGTGGCTTCAGTTGGGATTGCTGCAGGGAGGGTGTGGAGGGTGTCCTCTGGCTGGGTTGGTTTCTGTGGGGCTGCAGGACAAAGAACACTCACTAGAAACTTTTAATGGTCACAGTATTTTAGGACCAACCAAAAGATAACAGAGAAATTAGGGAATGAGTGGAGTCTGATATCTAAATTTAGAGCTAGTTTTAAATGTTTTCTATATGTTGTTGGTTTTTATATTTTTATGTTTTCATTAACTTGCTGCCGGTTGTATATTTGCACTTTTAAAACTGCAGAAAAATCATAAACAAACTCGACTTTTGACATTTGAGTCAAAGAGGTGAATCCTCAGCAGCAGACTGATGCTGAGAAGCTGCATCAACACTCTCACCACCACACCATCGAAAACTCAGCCTGGGTGGTTAAATGGTGCGTTCACTGCAGGTGTTAAACAGCTGCTGTAGTTCAGACTGCACACGAACACACTGTTCCAGCCCTATCCTCAGATAAATGCTGGAAGGATGTGGCTGCAATGATCAGAGAGGACCAGAGAAAAAGGCGTCGGTCAGCTGATGAAAACCCGCTGAGAGGAAGCTGAGAGGCTGAGGAACTTCTGGTGGAAGTCAGAGGAGGAGGAAGTGGAAGACGCGATTAGAAGTGGCGCGACCGCACACTCGAATTTCCTTTGATTGTCAGAGTGACATCGATGTGGAGCATCAACACCTGCACCACAGCATCTCCAGCACCGACCCGAACCAGCACCGCGCGGTGAGTCTGCTCTGTTTGATGGAACCGTCTCTAATCACACTTCTTCTTTTTCTCTTTCGCTGTTACTTCTTCTTTCATTACTGTGCATGAGAAAAACTTTCTTTTCTGAACTTTTTTTGTTGACATTCAATAGCTGAAGGAGTTTATTTTTTAACTTCGAGCTTAGACGGAAGATAAGATCTACCACATTAATCTGATAACCCCTCGCACCGCCTACAGAGTGTCTCTAATCTGTAAAATTAACACCATTTATTCCTCCTAAATATCAGGAAACCACAGCGTAATAGCAGAAAAGCCACGTTTCAGATAAAAACTGCAGCAGCAGCGTCCTACGTTACAAAGACACGTCAGAAATACTCGTTAAATTCAGCCTCAAACATCAGGACGAGTCAGAAACAAATGGTTTATTTGTTTGAGGATTTAATCTTTTCTATGAAACTCCTCCTGCAGATGTACAAGTTCACAGTTACACTTAATATTCTAATTAAACTCTTGGTCATTGTGGTATTTTGAGATGAACTTTATTTCTTATTATTTTTCACTTTAACTGCTTTCTGCTGCTGCAGATGAAGATGAGGATGATGATGTTGTGTTTTTATGTGGCTGCATCATCTGCTAATGGACTGAAGATAGAAATATTCTCTGACTTTAAACTTGCATATTCGTAATTATATGTTTATTAAAATGCAGTCTCTTTTTCTGAATGGAATAAAACAAACTGTTCAGATTATAAATGAAATTAATTTAAAAATCTTTAACTTTGAACTCGGAAACATTTTACACGTTCACACTTTACATGAAACATTTTAAACCTGATCTTTAAACCCCCCAAACTTTAAAATACTTCAGATTGGATAAATGACTAAATGTAAATGTCGGTTATAGAAATGAATCAGTGGTTGTAAATCCCAGGTTTAAACTTTGAGCGTTCGTCCGTCCGTCTGCTTAAATCTGACATTTCAGTCCGGATTTCTTAACCTTGGATTTTAGTCCTCGCCCTCAAACTTGCTCTTTAATTCCAGGTTGTAAAACATTCGCTCTGAACTCGGTGTGCATCCTGACCTCTGAACCCGCTCCTTCAATCCAGAGTTTTATGGTTTTAAAACTTAAATCCAAACCTGCTTTAAACTTCATCTAAAGTTATAAATAAATGGTTTTACGGGCTGATCCTTTAAATGCTAACAGTGACATTTCAGACAGAAGAAATGAGGTGATGTTTAAAAAAGAAAGTTCCTCATGTTCTTATTCACAACTTCTGCTCGGTTGATGCTCGTTTGAACTTCCCGTAATTTAAATGTCACCTGCAGAGAGACGGAAACATAAACATCTGACCCTGACTTTCTCCTTGTTTAACGTCACAAAAAACTATTTTTATGAACCGGTTTGTCCTGACTGGGCACACAGGAAAGCCTCCTCTCAGGCTCCAGAACTTTCCTCAAACATCCAGCTGGGCTCAGATGAGATGGACTCTGCTGGTTCTGGATCAGTTTGTTGGATCCTCAAACAAAAGCAGAGTCAGATGGAGGCAGATGATGCAGATCTCAGCATGTTTGAAGGATTCTGCAGCTGCAGACGTTAGACGAGGCGAGACGTCCATGAGAAACACGCCAGGCTGAAACAAAGCAGAAGTTAAATCTTAACATCTGATTTATTATTTTATGTGTGCTGGTTTTAGCGGTGCTTCATAAAACTCAGTTATCCTGCTGAAAACAGAACCACAGCTGCTGCAGCTGAACCATTAACGATACTGGTTTTCTATTAAACATGAGCTTCAGTTTCTAAATGTTTTACATTTTGATGTTAAAAACCTTGTGTTCAGTCAGTTTTAATGCTTTCTGTAGTAATATTTACCCTCATTGAAAAGTCAGTTTCCATTTAAATGCACCTTCGTCGCTTTGTTTGTTTAACAGTTCACATCATGTTTCTGCTGCAAGATTGTTTGAACTCTTAAAATTCTGTCTCATGAGCGAGAAATTAACAAAACACTGGATGAAACGGTGATACTATCTGAGTTTTTTCCCCAGTAAAGCTGTTATAAAATGATCCCGAAAGGCCACACGGTGCGATAAGAAAGAAAAGATCATTGTGTGCATAAACTGTTGTGCTGCTTTGAAAGATATGTATGCGTAGTCTTATTAAATGGAAAAAAATTAGGTTTGTTTTGACAGTTGTGCAAAGTTTTAACATATCAAAGCCAATGTGACACAGCAGATATTTGTTTTGGGGGTTTTTATTTTTCCAGACACATAAATGACTATCATCTGCATACAACCTGCATGGGGCCCTTTTCCAGCTTCCTGGTAAACCATTTAAATATAAACTAAAAAAGTAAGGGGACTAAAACTGTGCCTTGTGGAACCAGTCTGAAAAGATAATATTCTGCTTGCTTTGTTCCAGATCTGAACCAAACCAAGTTACTGCATCATTTCACACGTTCAGGTTTAGCAAATTATTTAAAAATTTCATGATTCCCTCTTTAGAGGTTTTGTTAAAGTCCAGCTGTGCTGCCACCACTTTGCCTTCATTAAGTGACTGTTTTATTTACAGTTAGGTCATGTGCACAAAACACTGTTCTTTAAGTGAAATCTTAAATTTTCACAAAAACAGGATTTATTTATGGCAAATTCAGTTAAATAAATGTTATAATAATGAAAAATATAAACACATCTGGTGTGTAGCAGAAAAAATAGACTGGAAATGTCGTTTTATCTTAGTAGAGCAAATAATTCAGCAAAAAAATGTGATAATATTCAGATTACTTATTAAAATGTTAGTAAAGACATCGTTTATTATTAAAGGTAGTGCGTAAAAAGTGATCATCTCTGAGGTGAAATCATGAAACTGAGTCATCCGAGGTTTCGGTTCTTCTGATTAGTGTGAGAAGATAAGAAACCACTGAACTGGGTCACTGCAAGTCAGCTGACCTCTTTTCTGCAAACTTCCTCTGAGACACACCTGAGAGCGAGCTCAAGTCACAGCTTCACCCCCTGATGGACCACAACTAGCACATCTCCACGGGAAACCACCACATTGTTTATCAGCAGAACCAAACCTTCGAGCGCAGAAGCTCCTTTCAGATCATTTACATTTCTAATGTCAGAGTTTGATGCTTCTTACATCAAGACTCAATGAAACTGTTAGAAAGTCAAAGTGAGAAACAGAAATTCTGTCACAAACAAAGTGTGGAGGCTGAAAAATGCCACTGAGAAACATCTTCTGTAGCTCTGGTTCTAATAATGTTGGTGCCGCTGCACCTGAGATGACATATTTAATATTTAGTGACAATTTACAACCCGTGTGCTGCTCTGTTGTTGTGGGAAAACGATGAAATTCACACGAAGAAACATCAGTAATGAAAACTTCTGCACTATGACAGGAAACTTCTTCTCTCTGTTGTAAATGAGGTCGTGGTTTCAGGGTCTTTACTGTATTTCTGTTTATAAACATGTGAAAGATCCAAATTAATCTCCAGAGTGACTGAAAACGTTCCTGTGACGTGTGTGGGAATAAATGTCAACATTTTTCTTTCCCATGTTTCACCATATTTTCTGTTATAATTTATTTTATTTAACCAGGTAAAAAATGTTTGAGAACCAGTTCTCGTTTTTAAACATGACCTGGCCAAGAGGCCCCAGCAGGAATAAATAACATACATACATACAAACATACAACTGTGCATCCACAAGAACCACAATACAAAAATACACCTAACAACGCAGAGTAAATACAAATATATAAAAACCAAAGGGGGAGGGAGTAGGTCTCAGTATATGGGACAGATCTATGTGAAAGAAAAAGTAGTGGACAAATGTTAGTTTCTAAGTGAGAGTCAGCATCGTCACAAATAGTCATAAAAACATCAGAGACGGTTATAAAATATAAAGATTAGTGAGTGAAGTTCCCGTTAATGTTCTGCAGGGTGAAACCTGTTACACTAGCAATAAAAACATTCACGTCGAATTTTAAATGTTAAACTGTTTTAGAGTTAAAATTTAGAAAGTGTTTTAATTTAAAAGGTAAAACTAGTGAAATGAAAATGATTAAAAATGTTGGTATTAAATGGAAAGATGTTTGGCCCACTCTCCCCGACGGCTGCTATGAGGCTGAAGGTCACAGAGATTTTTCTGTCCAGCATTTTAAATCGTTATTAAAACACCGTTTCTCTCTGGCTTTTCCTCCAGCTTGAACATTTTAATTAAGCTTTTATTGTATTTATGTTCTAATGTGTTTTATGTTATTTATTCTTGTACTTTGTTTTATGAGATAAATTGGTTCATTTTATTTTAATGGGCATTTTATCTGCTTTGCTTTGTACAGCACTTTGGTCAACTGAGTTTTTTATGTGTTTTAAATAAATCTGACTTGACTTCACCGACAGGACCAGTGGTGAGTTGTGTACCTCAGTATCACGGGGTGTTTATCACAGTACAGGCCCACCACAGGTGGATGTAGCCCGGGTGTCCGCCGGGTGGCCAGGTGGTGTCGCTGCGCTTCAGCCACAGCCAGTGGCTGGTCCTCTCGGCAGTGGTGGCCAGCTCTGTGACAGCCTGTCCCTGACACCGACCTCCCTAAGGAGCTTCGCTGTTGTGCTAGCTAGGAAGCTCCACCCCGCCTCCACCCGGTACACCCCTACCTTCCAGCATCTGCCTCAGCTGCTTTAGCGCCGTTTCTTCTGCTCAAACGCTTCATCGATGGTGTCCTTCCAGGGAAATGTTAGTTTTATTATAAAATATTAACATAAAGTTTTCACTATTCAATATTTATATGTAATAACTTTTTATAAATTAAAAAATGACTCTTTAATATTAAAGTTTGTATTTAATATTACAAATGTGAAAATGAAGAATATAATATATTGACATTAAAAATAAAACATTAAAGTAATTATTTTTAGCAATTATCTATTTTAATCATATTAACTAATAACATTTACTACTAATAATTAAATAGTGGTGACTATATACAATACAAATGTATATTTAGACCATTACATATTATGTATTATTATCATTAAAGTATTTATTTAAAATCTGAAATTATTTATTATTGATGTTTAGGAATAGCTAATAATGGAAATAAAGAAATAATGATTATTTATTATTAAAATACGTATCCAAGATATTATAAATATTCAAATTTAAAATATTGGTATAACAGTTTTAACATTAAATTAGTGTATTTATTTAAAATATGAAACTTTGTATTTATATTTAATCATTATTTTATGATGAATAACAATGAACATTTATTATTAGTTTTTATTTTGAATATTTAAAATGTTCCAATAAAAAATATAATGAAATTGTTAATAAGTTATCTTCACATCTTAAATGACTATCTTCTAATAATATTTATTTTTAATATTCATTTAATAATATTTACCTACTTTAATATTTATTTTGACTCCTGTGATTGTTATGGCTTGTCCATGACGAACACCACGTTCAAGCTAAGAGCGTCCATGTGTGTGCTTGGCACCAGGACTGTCTAGCCTGGTGGTGGCTCAGATAGGGAGGGAGGATCTGTGTTGGAAGGCTCTGCTGGAGTCCCGTGTCAGAAAGAGCTTCAACTCCCCGCTCCGGCACAGCTTCAACCATGATGGCTGACTGGAGCTGGTGCCTGTTGAGGCAGGAATCCCTGAACTCACTGGTGGACACTGGTGACGAGGGATGCTGTCAAGCGGAAGGAGTCTTATTTTGTTTTTTCCTGTTAAACTCTGGAGACAGGTGACAGGTATCGGCAGGCTAAGCGGAGTACAGCTTTGGGGGTTGCCGTGGATATTCTGGTCCACCATCCAGCAGCTCAGGAGAGGGATGCTATGAACTATCACCACTGTGAACAGTGGGCGCTGCTGATCTTGACTCAAGACATTGTGGGTCTTTGGAGGGAATACGTTCTTCAATCCCACCAACGTGTTACGATGAGGAAGCAGTGTGGGGACTCGGGGTGCGCTCTTCTACTGTGTATCTGGAGCTAAGGTTCATTATCAAGTCTTTTGAATCTACCATCATGTATTGATTCAATACATCATTATTCAGTGACTCCAAAGGAAAAGGAGATGGTCTCTGGACAGTTTGTTGTTTCAGTGTAAAAGATAACCATGGTCTGTACCGGGAGCTGGTGAGAAACTAAGTCAGATTCAGTCATAATCCTTGTTTCCACCATTAGGTCTAGTTTGGTAGAGGATGGGTCAGTATGCTTTTTTTTTTGTTTTTTGTATTTCCACAAGCAAAAACTGGGAAGGCTACCAGAATATCTGAGCCTTCCTACTTGTGTTTTATTGGACTTTTCCATAGGGGTCCTAATCCCAATAATCCAACCCTAAAAGATGGAGCTTCACAAATAATAATCAGCTGATTGGTCAAAAGAACAGTCACTTCCCGTACGACTCTGTAATGAGAAAAAAAGCAGGAACAAAACCATGTTTAGTATGGATTTTGTTTTTAAAGCCACATGGCAAGAAAAAAGATCACAAGCTGCTGGATGTCCATCATTCTCCTTTGTCTTCGTGTTCTCCTTTGTTATAATACCAGGAAGGATTTGCGTGGATACAGGTGGTGTGGTGGTTAGTACCACAGCCTCACAGCAAGAAGGTTGCTGGTTCGAGCCTTGGCTTGGGGAGGTTCAAACTGTGGCCTTTCTGTGTGGAGTTTGCATGTTCTCCCCATGTATGTGTGGATTCTCTCCGGGTTCTCCGGCTTCCTCCCACCATCCAAAGACATGCATGCTAAGTTAATTGGTCACTCTAAATTCTCCCTGGGTGTGAGTGTGAATGGTTGTTTGTCTCTCTGTGTTGGCCCTGCGATGGACGTACCCTTTTCCCTGTTAATTCCTCCAGCTTCCCTGTGACCCTTAGTTGGATGAAAAGGTAGAGACAATGAATGAGTGAAAGAATGAAAGGATATGCGTGGACATCACATCACGCTTTAACGTAGCCGACACACCTGTAACTACTTGGCTTACCAGGTAGATGTACTGTTGACTGTTGTAAAAATGCAACAGAGACCAGGGTTTACCAAACCATCCCATCCAGAGCTGGACTCCTTGGTGAAAGGTATTTAGTTTAAGGTGATGACTGGTCCCAAAGATGTGGTGTTTTGTTTTAAAAAGGAGTCCCAACACTGTGCCTATTACAAATGGAACTTCTTTCTCTACAGAATGTCCTTATAAAAACAAACTTTGACCAAATTTTTCCTATCTGTTGTGCCTTTACGTCCTCCTCTTTTTCCTCCTAAGAGCAAAACCTTCGCTTTAAACTTCAACAGCTTTAACATCAAACTACTGAATGAGTCCTCCACAAATTTGAATAACCTTTTTTTTCTTTTTTTTTACAGTGAAAGAAGATGAATGACACAACACAAGACCCAAAACTCAATGACTCTATGTCATACAGTGACTATCCCGATTACTATAACTATACCGAATACCCAGAAGGGTTAGTTCCTCCTTGTCTTTACAGTATGAGCCACAGTGTGAGCAGTGCTCTCGGCCTGTATGTTCACCCCATCATCTGCATCCTGGGCTTTGTGGGGAACAGTCTGGTGATCATTACTTACGCTCTCTACAAGAAGACGAAGTCCATGACCGATGTCTATCTGCTCAACGTTGCCATTGCTGACCTGCTGTTTGTGCTAGCACTGCCTTTCCTCGTCTACAACGAACGGTCTTCCTGGTCGATGGGGCCGGTGGCCTGTAAGCTGTTGCGTGGCTCCTACAGTGTGAACCTGTACAGCGGCATGCTGCTGCTCGCCTGCATCAGCACCGATCGCTACATCGCCATTGTCCAGGCTCGTCGTAGCTTCAGGCTGCGCTCGCTGTCATACAGCCGCCTTATCTGTGCCGTCATATGGACCTTCGCCATACTGGTGTCCATCCCCACCTTCTACTTCTACCACTTTTACCAGCCAACACACCTCCATCCCTTCTTGACGGTTGATGGTGAAGAGGAGGACCAGACATCCTCGCCTCCACAATATGTCTGTGAGCTGTGGTTTGAGAACAGGGACACAGCCCTGATAGCCAAAGTGGCCATCCCCAGCACCCAGCTGGCTGTTGGCTTCTTCCTGCCGCTGTTCATCATGATCTTCTGTTACACCTCCATCATAGTCACCCTGATGAAAGCCAAAAACTTCCAGCGACACAAAGCGGTTCGGGTGGTGCTGGCAGTGGTGGTGGTGTTCATCGTCTGCCACCTGCCCTACAATCTGGTTCTACTATGCGACACCGTCAAGATGTTCCAGTTGGATACCTGTTCAGCTTTAGATGCTTGGAAGACGGCGCTGGCGGTGATGCAGTCCGTGGCGTATCTGCACTGCTGCCTGAACCCGGTGCTGTACGCCTTCATCGGGGTGAAGTTCAGGAACCATTTCAGGAGGATCTTCCAGGATCTGTGGTGTGTCAGTAAGAAGTACATCACCCCACGCCGCTTCTCCAGGGTCACTTCCGAGATCTACATGTCCTCAGTCCGTCGCTCAGTGGACGTGTCCAGCGACACCGGCTCATCCTTCACCATGTGAGGACACCCAGCTGGTGGATCTATGGATCTGAGCTTGAGGCCTGAGAGACTCAAGTCTGAATCTGATTCTTGTCTGTAAAAAAAATCGCAGTAATCTCAAGATAAAAATCAGGGTTCTCAGACTATGTAAAAAAGTTCCAATAAGACCATGAAATGCTTCTCATTTAATTTGCTTCTCTTTTATTGTTTTTAGTAAATATTGTACTGCAGCGTCACGTTGGAAACTGTAAAATTTGGATGGGGGATACTCTCTGACATGGCACTAAATTGGATCAAGTCATATTTAAGAGATAGAAATTACTTTGTGGTTACTGACAATCATATGTCTGAGTGCACAAAATTGATACGTGGAGTCTCACAGGGATCTTTTCTGGGACCTCTTTTATAAAATATTTACATGCATCCAAGATCATGAAAAACAATTTTTCACCACAGATATGCAGATGATACACAAATATATAAATATAATCTGAGAATCTAGAAACTAGCATGCCTGTCAAAATCTCACTAAGTGTGCATTCACACTGGCGCTGTTTGGTCTGCGTTAAAGAAATGCTGGTCATCATAACCGATGCCCTCAACGAGAAGACTAAGGTCCATGACAGATGTCTACCTGCCCAACGCCATCACTGCCTCTTTTTGTCTACAATTACATAAAAGAAATATAAACAATACAATACAAAAAGGAATGCTCAACAACTTGCATTAAACAGGTAAAATACCAATTATCATCATTAATACTAACAGCATTATCATGACGTCATAGACTGATGTCATAACTATGTAATAAGGAACTAATCCTGGCTCGGTTTCCCATGCATAAAACTAGTTTCTTTTTTCATGTTTTTAATCAGCACTGTACTACTGCAATATTAAGAAAAAATAGTTAATCTAATTTTTAGACTGTCAGATTTTGAAGTATTGACTCTGGAGTATTAATATGTCAATCCCTAATAGTTAAAGAGAATACCCCCCCCCGCCCACAGTGAGCAGTTGATGTAACCACATGACGTTGTCCTGGTGGTTTGGTCCACTCGAGTAAAGTGCATTGTTTTTTCAAACCATGTCCCCCAGACCATCCAGGTGTGAATGTACCCTAAGTGTCTTGCACAAATAAATAACTGGAGGCTCCGTCATTTTTTTTTTATTGTTTTTCTTTAAATTTGTTGTTTTGTAGATTTTCAGTGTTTCCCTGCTCCAACACACTTGACTCAAATGAAATGGACCCAACAGCTTATGAGGTTCTGCACAGTAGCTACGTTCACATGGAAAAATATTTAATTTATCAGATTGAAATCAAACTGATCACAGATTCCAGCTGACATGTTTACATGACACATTTTTATTCTGATTGTAATTTCGATCGGATTAAAAGTGCTCCATGTAAACGTAGCTAATGACTCATTAATTTGAGTCAGCTGTGTTGCAGCAGGGACACATTGAAAATTGAACATTAGCCCAAGAAGTCTGGATGTGGAGATATTTGCCCTAAAGAAAGAATATTGGACCCTATAAAGATCCCTACTGCTATGCAATGTTGTTTCATGCCAGAATATAAGTAATCACATAGTGCCTCTGATTCATTTTATGAGTATTCACTTGAAATATTCTCTTATAAGTGTTTATACCTTAAAAAGTTGTAAAGGTAAGGATTGTTGGGTTATATTTTTATATTTCATCGCTTCAAATAATGAGCATACATTAATGTGCCCTGTGTTTGACTGTTAAACACACACCTAGAACAAAACAGCTTGTAAGACCAACCAATCAGAGCCAGTTCTGTGGTTAGAGGGAACAATGCAGATGGTATGAGGGTGATAGATAAGAAGGAAACAGTGTTCCTCCACTATTGCCAGACAGTAAGGCAGATAATGAGAGGCAGAGTAGGTGTCTTCTTTTCTGGGGCGCTCTCATCCTTGACTGGAAGGAGACCGAAGGCAGTGCGAGCCAGAGGCAGAGAAAAGCTTATGCTCCAACGAAGGAAAAACTAAAGTTTAGTTCATGACCACTCCCCAACAGTTTAGTCCTATCAAAGTATTTTATTATCATCACCTTCATATATCATTCAAAATAAGAGTAGGGTGTATTCTTTGTTCTGCACCCACATCAGGGAGGTCTGGTTTCTGGAACTGACTGAAGGTCTAATGTGGTTTACAAACCAACAATACATAAATAAATGCTTTTTTAAAAGGGTACATTTGCATTTTTATAAATGGAATAAAGTTTTGACAAATCAGAAACTGTGTGTTAATGAATCTTCATGCTCTGTAGAAAAATTCTGTCCAAATATAAACATCCAAAGTCTTACAGTTTTTCAGCAGGACTTGGTCTAATGTGGTGAAGGTGCCATTAGCATGTCACAGATCAGAAGCTAACTTCAGCTGATGTCTCTGAGCACTTCCTCTACAAACAGTGAGGGACATTGTCTAAAAACTAAACAACCATATTTCATTTATCATATTTAAATGATGCCATGTTATTTCTGACTCTACATGGCTGCACGTTCAAAGTTCTCCACCCCAATGTGGACAGAAAAGTGTCCATGCACATGCAGCTGAGAGGATGTGGCGTAAATAACAGATAATAACCAGGGTTCACAAACTTACCTTCCATCCCACTAAAAAACTGAACCAACCTACTACAGCCTTCGTTTACAGCTATTCACCAACGTCTCTGCTCTTTCTGTGGTGTAGTGTACATCTATTTAAACATCACTCTTCTAATGAACAAACAAAAGATAAGACAGCTTAACAGACTAAATAATTTTCTGTCTTTAAGAGAACGCAACACAAATAATTAACTGGAAGTGCATCATAAAAGATTTTAAGTACAGCTACATTAAGATACTGACATAAAGTTTAATTTCAAAAATATTTTAGATAAACAAAGCAGGGATAAAAATAAAAGGCAGCAGTCTGTTAGAAACTAAAACACCACAAGACAATGAAGACACTACTTCTTATAAAACACAATGCTGACAGCTTTTTTCTCTATTTTCACTCAGTTTTGCTTTTGTTCAACACTCACAGCTAATTTTCACACTTATCTGCTACTATGAACGTCTTATTCTGTGTTTTCTGCATGCTTTAAGACCACACAGATATTTAAACTTCACCCAAAATTCACAATCAAGTCGGTTTCTCGTCTGTGTGGACTCTCACGTGTGGATCTGTGTTTTGGTTCACCTTCAAAGACTTTTTCTTTACCAAACACCTGGATGTTTCCTGGATGGCTTCTCATGTGTCTCTGCAGAGACCGCTTAGAGAGAAATTCTTCTCCACATTCAAAGCAGCTAAAGACGATTTTTACAGTGTCACATGTTGTATGATTATCTTCACCCGACACCGGTGCCCCGCTCTGCTTACAATCACTGTCATCGTCTTCGGTTTCAGCTCCAGAATGTGACAAAGGTTTCTACCATTCCTCATCACTGGAATCTTCATCATCACCGACTTCAGTCTCAGATGATTCAGAGGTCTTTCCACTAGTATTTGGACGTGGGTTTCTAGATTGTTCTTGTGTTTCATTTCATTTTTCATGCCACGATGTCTTCATGAGTTTGCCTCTGAAGTTGTGGGGACTGATGTTGATCTTCATCATCTTCATTCTTCACATCAAGTGTGTTCAGTTGGTATGGGATGTTTTCTTTCTCCAGTCCATCATCCGGCTCTGTCTTCTCAATGGTCCAGAGTTCTTCTTCTTCTTCTTTAATATGGTGGAGTTCTGGGTCATTTTGATCCAGAAACTGCACTCATGGCGGATTTCTTCTTTAATCTCCGTCCACCGTCTGCAGGGAACATAGCATTTATTTTTATTAGTATCTTTATATATTCCAGAAAATATCAGATTTTAGAGGGTTGATTTAAAGAAAGCTTTTATCAAACTTAGTAAAAATAAATACTTTTCAAATGTTAGAACAACTTTTTCAATATTATAATATTAAACTTCAGGACATAAAAAAAACATTGCTGAAGGACACAGTCAGAAAGTATGTTTAAAATAATTTTTATCTCTTAATTGGGGGGGTCTTATGTTTTTTATCTTCAATTTAATTTAGTTCAGTTTCATGCACACTTAAAGAAAACGAGCATGTTACTACATCATATTTCTCTGTCAATCGAATTATTTGACGTTAAAACCAGAAAGTGTTGCCGGTCTTCGCAATTCGAAGTGCAGGTTCGTCTGCTCTTTACATCACAGTGGTGTGCCAAGCACAGACCCATTTGAAGGCCGTCTCTGAATCCACCTTACAAACCTCCCTTTGTTCGGCCTGTAGCGAAGGTGGTGTTCGGCCTGTAGCGAAGGTGGTGTTTGGCCTGTAGCGAAGGTGGTGTTTGGCCTGTAGCGAAGGTGGTGTTTGGCCTGTAGCGAAGGTGGTGTTTGGCCTGTA
>JBAFTA010000025.1:22868316-22879653 GCA_036919975.1 Melanotaenia parkinsoni | reverse complement strand
ACACACACACACACACACACACACACACACACACACACGCACACACACACACACACACACACACACACACACACACAGCTGTCTGACCAACTGAATTTTGCAGCAAAACCATGAATACACACAAGAATGTAGTCCATAGATTTGTTCTCACAGACTCGACTTTCTGCTGTTTAACACAGAAGAACTGTCACCAAATTTCATGTAGTAAAAAGATTTCCTATTAAATTCTAGAAATTGTGCAAAATAACCCAATTTAATGAGAATTACAGACTTGTGCCACATTAAAGAGGCTTGCTGAGATCGGTCTAATATGTTGCTCGGTATAATATAATTCAGCTGCTGATAATCAAGTTCAGTAATTCTGTAATGTATTAATACATTTTCGCCCGTGTTCTTTGGCTAAATCTTCAGTCCTTTTGGTAAAAACAAAATTCAGCTTTAGCATGCTTCCTCGTGTGTTTCTATAGTCTGTAAATGTGAATCTCTGAGGCTACAGATGCTGTAATGTGGCTGAAGCTCCTCTGCTTTGCAGCATCACTGCAGCTAAACACCGAGCAGCAGCAGAAGAAGCTGTTTTATTTCCTCAGAGTCCCTGATGGTTGCTCAGCTGGTTGTCAAGAAGATGAATAAAGTGAGACTGAAAACCAAACATTGTTTTGTTTTTCTGATTTTGTTCAGGTCAAACCTTAAAAAGAAGAAACTGCAACATGAAGGCTTGATGTGGGGAGATTCAGGACGCTCTGATCCACAGACATGGGAGAAAGCAGCTAATCTCAGCAGAAATCAGTGCAGAGTCACAGAGTAGCTGCAACACCAGGAAGCTGCAGCTGCAACCTGATTATTCACAAATGAACTCATCTACACTCAGAGTTATTGGCATTTTATTCTGGTTCAGAATCAGACAAAGTAAAGAGGAGTTATTGATCCTGCTGCAGTAAACGGACTCACCTCTGCAGCTTCAGGACTCTTCAGGATGAACCAGAGGGACAAAAACTTAGAAATACTGAATTAAAACCCTTCATGAGAAAGACAATGAGACAATGTGTGATTTTAAATGTTACACATGCATTATTCTTCAGCAGGTTTCAGTGAGTTGGATGACTAATGTCCAATAAAGTCACTAATTTACAAATATGCTGTCCTCACTCATGTACAGAAAACAGGTTTGTTGTTTGTCAGAGATCAAGGGGTTAAATATAGTTTTTAAAAAAAGAAAAACAAAAACAAAACATTGATTTGATGCATCACTGGTTAGCAGCGTCAGATTTAAATTTTACCACCCTTTCAGGTCCTTGGAGGACAAAACAAGTCAAATTACCAAAAAATATTCATAATAAAAAGATGTGAATAATCACAAAGAAAAACATTAATCTGTATATTTTATAGCTGTCTTGGGGAGGGTAGTAAATCTGTCCCCAATGTCCTGTTAACGTTTTAGAAAAATGAACCTTTCATACATAAAAGCTGTTACATGGGTGGAGATGGTATGTTTGCGTTTTAGCCACTTCACTGGACCTTAGTGAGTCATCCAATACAATCATTGTGTAAAATTTTAATACTTACATTCATTACCAATTTACCTCACAGCTATATTTTTGTAAAATATTTAAATATAATATGTATTCTTTCAGTCTTGCGACAGACTGGTGACCTGTTCAGGTGTACCTGCCTCTCACCTGTTAAAACGCTGGGATAGGCTCCAGCTTACCTGAGATGGACTAAGCGGTCAAGATAATGAATGTGTTCTTTCATTGATTGAAATTAAAATAAATAAACTAAATAAAGTAAAATAAGACTCAAACTAAAAGAAGGCATCATGTTTGAAGAAGTAAAATGTTGTATGTGAACTGTCTGGTTCTATATTTTTATATAATTTATGCATCAGAGGATTATTGGAAAGTTCTTCAACAGAAATGCTTTCTCACTAAAATCCGTGGTATGAAACCAAAACGGTGGCGTTTGACATAAAAATGATCTGAAAGGAAAACTTTCTTCATGACCTACAGGTGGCCGAATAAAATCAAAAGATTTAAGTTCTTGTAGCATCTCTGAAAAACTCCCCACCTTTTGGATGATGTTTGGGTTCTGCTGTAGTTGTGTTTCTGTTTGGGGATAAATACTCAGATTTATTTCATGCCAGTTGTTCGCTGACTGAGCTCTTTGTATGCTGGGATGAGATCAGCATCATGGAGGAGGAGTGGGTGGAGGTGGAGGAGTAGTTCTATGGATAAATAAATTTGTTACAGTTTGTTATGGTGGTTCTGCTCGTTGTGGAACATGTGGAACCTTCTAACCAGTTTCTGATCACTTTATTTTCCAGGTCTTTTGGACAGCTGCTCCACGATCAGAACCACGGCAGCTCAGACATCCACCAGACTTCAGGTTCAGGTGTTCCTCTCTCGGGTCTAAACGCAGAGATTTACAGCCCGTGTGAGGTTTTAATTCTGCTCGTGTTTGCTGATTGGGTTGTAAATCTGTTCTGGACGTATCGAACCTTCTGTGCCACGTGACCACTGCCACTGATTTTAATTAACATTATTCAAATTAGCAATAAAAAAACAGAAGCTCCTACAGTGACTCCGCAGCACGGTTCTGCGGCGGTTCTGGAACCGTGCTGCGGTTCTGTGTAGATCCATTGTTCCTCAGAGTGTTCTCCGGGGAGGACCCTTCGTGTCACAGGGCGTGACAGAGTCCAGCGTGGAGCTTCGGGAAGAGGAAAAGTCCAGCGGACACTGGTTGTCTTTGTGCCTGAAGACGCAGCGAATCGAGCCGGTCAGCAGGCGGGAAAGTTGGGCAGCAGGAATCACCGCGGCCCGGCGGAGCGGCGGAGGATGGAGGAACTAGAGGAGACTATTGTTCCGAGAGAGGCGGGTCAGAACTGCGCGTGAACAGGAAGAAAAACTTGTAGCAACAGGAGGAATAAAGAGGAGCGAACAGGGCGTCGACTGTGGCGAGAAAAACCAGAGCAGACAGAGGTCTGGATCTTCAGATGCAAAATCTGCGCTGACCGGACCCGTATCTGCGCAACCTGCCATAAACCCAGAGCTGATGCAGGCTGGTGGGGGTCAGGAGGCAGACTTGTCCTCTGGGGATCTTTGTTCAAACCTCGGATCAGCAGCTGCGGACATGTCGCAGCGGATCAGCGCAGAAAACTGCTGCGAGCTTCTGACAAAAGCAAAGCGCGAAGGCGCGGAGGAGGAGAAGCGGCGAATCTTCCGCTACATGAGCGACCACTACCTGGAGGTGCTGCGGACCCCCGCCGCATACGGACGGCTGGCGGCGGGGGAGAGGGAGCTCATCTTGGCACAGAGGATGGAAGGGAAGAAGGTGCTGGCGGTGTCTGAAACCTGTGAGGTGTATGACCGCGGGGGGAGCCGAGAGGGCAGCCGACCACAGAGCCCGCAGCTGCCCGTCCCGGAGGACAACGCCCCGCGGCGGGTGTTCTACCTCCACCCGGACACGGGGCGGTGGGAGGTGCTGACCAGCCTGCCGAAGGAGGTTCCAGCTAAAGGCTCCGGGATGTGCACCATGTACAACTACCTGTTTGTAGCGGGGGGCATGAAGATGCACGGAGACGGCCGCCCCGCAGCGTCGGACCGAGTGTTCTGCTACAACCCGCTGACCGGCCTGTGGAGCCAGATCCGCCCGCTAACGCAGCCGCGCTGTCAGCTCCAGCTGGTCTCCATGGACGGATACCTGTACGCCATCGGGGGGGAGTGTCTGTTCACGGTGGAGCGCTACGATCCGCGCGCAGACAGGTGGAGTCAGGTGGCACCGCTGCCCAAAGGTTCCTTCGCCGTAGCGCACGAGGCGACCTCCTGCGGCGGGGACCTGTTCGTGTCGGGTGGCTCGCTCTTCTACCGACTGCTGCGCTACGACTCCCGCCGGGACGAGTGGGAGGAGTGTCCGTTTAACGAGAGCCGGCGCCGCTCAACGGACATGGTGGCGCACCGGAGCGTCGCGTACCGCTTCGACGTGGACCGGGAGCGCGCGGGAGTGAGCGTGTACAGGTACAACACGGTGGTGAAGGTGTGGCTCGGCGGCGCGTTCTTCCCGCTGGAGAACCCGCTGCCGTTCCGCTGCGCGGTGCTGGAGGATCGGATCTACTGCGTCAACAGGAGCCACGTGCGGCAATTCGAGGTGCGGGAGGAGAGGGAGGGGTTCCTGTCGGAGGTGTTGCCCTCCCCCGCGGAGGCTAGAGGAGCCCTGGTGCCCTTTGTCCTCATTTTGAGCCGGACCAATGAAACACACCGGAACTGAGACAGAAAACCGGAGAAACTCGAATCGTTTTCTTCCCGCCGCGGTGCCTTTTTGTTGCTGCTTGAAACTCACGTTAGTTCCTGTCTGGGGTTGCTGGGTTGAATCCCAGCACAGAACGTGAATGTTAAACACAAGTTTTTATTCAGAGGCTGCAGCGGGCGGAAGTTAAAATGACTGAATCACGGTTTGGATGAACATGAGAAACATTTGAAACTCAGCTGAGAGATCACGTGATCTGTCTGGAACATGAACAAACATTCAGATCATTTCTGCAGCTTTCGGCCACTTCTGCTCCTCTTCCTCATCGATGAAGTTTGTGTGTTAGCAGATTTGTTTATGCTTCAAATAAACAGCTGGAGAAAATAACGTTTCCTCCTTTTGACAGATTTATTTTTGGTGGAAATTCTCATCACATTTAATCTGTAAAACATCATCCAAGATTCAGAAATTAGCCCAACATGACAGAAGCTCTCTGGCATCACGATGATCATTTCTCAGAATTTAACAGCAAAATCTTTATGATGGAAAAAGTCAAGATGCTCTGCAGCTGAGCCAGAAACACCAAAAAATCTTGATTCCATTTAAAGATTTTCTCATGTCATATTGTTGATACTCGTCCAAGTGAATTAAAGAGAAATGTAATGATAGAAGAAAAAGGAATAGAGATGACCTCTTTATGCACCAGAACTGCAACTCAGTGCTTCACATCAATGAAAATAGAAGAATTAAATAATAAATACAATAAATGTAAACAAATATAAATTAAATATAATAAAATGAATAAGGAAGCAAAGATAAGCAAAATAAAATGTTATAATGAAATTAAATCTTTATTTGTCAGTATATATCTCAACCCATCCCTTGTAACTGTAGGATTTCCTGCCATTTTCCAGCACCTGGGGAGAAGTTGGGGGGTTAAGGGCCTTGCTCAGGGGCCCACAGTGGTTCACCTCTGTTGCCAGAACCCAGGTTCTCCAGACCCAAGTCCACATCTGTTACCACTCAGCTTCCATTTAAAAGTGGAACTGTAGAAAAAAATAAAACTAACAACATGCTGCACATAGTAAACTCTGAACCAGCTGAGCTAAACCTCCTTAAAAGCCTCATCTTAAAAGTAGAGACAGAGTCCAGAACCGGAGCACGACTGGTATCTGGCTCCTCAGGAGAGGAGTCTGAAGGTTCTGCCTTCAACGGGAACCAACAGGGTGTTGTCATTGGGCCACGTGGACCAAGGAGATGTAGCGAGATCGACAACAGCTTTATATGTAGGAGCAAACTGCAACCCTGGAACTCACAGGAAGCCAATAAGAGAAGCAGGACTGGGGAAATGTGGTCGCTCCGCCCCATCAGTTGGAGAAGCTTTAGGACACGAACCAACACAGAATTAAAGTAATCTAATCAGGAAGTAACAAACCCAAGAATTCACTAAATCTTCCCCAATTAAGCAACACTTCAGAGATGGAAAATAAGAAAGAAGCAGTTTCAGTGTTTCTAAGCGAGTTAGGCGACAGTAAAAGGTCAAAAGGACACAGATACACTCTGAGATCTGAAGGAAAAACTCAACATACTTCATTTTTATAAGGAATGTCAGCAATTATGTAATAAAGAACAGATTATACTAAAGAAATACATTATAAACAGATATATTACAGACTGGAAAGTTAACAAGAAATTAGTAAAAACAATCCAACATTAAAATTTGTATGAAAATTAGATGAACATTAAAAAGAAGTTAAATAAATTTAGTGTAACATAAAAACAAAAATATTAACTTTCATTAATACACTTACCAAGTTTTCTTCTGTATTATGTTTTTGTATTCATTTAATCAGTTTAAATAAAGTACAAACATTAAGTAGAAATTTAAGACTTTGTCGACCGGATCTCAGCTCCATCTCTGGAACCAGGAAAAGTCCACGGACTGGAGAAATTCCTGCTCAGTATGGAGGAAACTGAAACCCATGTGGATCTGAATCCAGTAATATTATTTACTCTGTAAACATAGTACTCTAAAAAGTTTTACCAGGACAAAACGAGTCTACGGCCATGTGCAAAATGATGAAAAGCGTTGAAGTGAAAAGTTTTCAGGACCTTAAGGACACATCTGGTCTAACAACCACAACCGGTTCATGTGAGACTGTTGTGGTTGTTTCCTTCAGTAACGTTTCATCCCAGGATGCATCAGTTGATAAAACTGGAGTCAGATGACGTGAAGCTGAACCCAGGAATGTTTCATGTTTGTGTTACTATTTATTTTTTTATTTATTTTAATTTTTTGCTATTTTTTAATCTGGATATTTGTTAAGTTTGTTTTTATATAATTCATTTAATTTTCTTCTGATTCTTGTCTTATTCTTTCATGCTGCTGTGACGTTCTTGGTCTGATCCTGACTGAGCTGAGCTCCAAACAGGTGAACTTTTAATCAAACAGCACCACCTGCTGGACAACAGTCACAACCACAGTCACAGCAAACCGCTCCAGTTTCTTCTTTATTAGCAGCTTTACCAGGAAAATCTGAAGGAACACGACTTCCAAACAGACAAACAACTGTTCACCACGTAATTAAAATTAAACTTTCAGTTTTAAGATGGTTTGAATGAGGTTTAATACAGTCCAGTTAAAATCTCTTAATCCAGCCTCGTTTCCTTCTGTAGATATTCAGATATTCACTGAAAAGAAAAATAAATATATCTCAGAAAAAGAGTTTATTTAACTCTAAGAAGCTTGAAAGAGAATATTTGGTCAAAGCAGCTTTATTCTCTCTGTCTCTTCACTTCTTGAAGAACTTTCCAAAGCAGTGATTTAGATGTTTTATATATTATCTATATATTATTTAGATGTTTGTTTTATATATATATATATAATTTTGAGTTCTCCCCCAACACACTACTTTTATGCAGATGGCTTACCAACGAGGACTGTGATTGATTCAGCTAAAAAAAAGGCAAGAAGACATTGCTGGCGGCAGAGAGGAAAAGGACGATAGAGCAAAAGATAAGAGGGAAGAGTTTTTCTGGCTGGAAGGAGCTCACGGTGCAGGCAGGATGCAGGATGCTGGATCAGCCGTCGACGGGACATTCCCTGATCCAGGTGAAGAAGGGTCGTAAAGAGGTCAAAGTTTAGATGCAGGTGATTGTGTTTGGACCAAGATCTCTCTCTTTGTGGCCGTTTGTGAAACCAGATTTTACACATCTCTGTAAAAATGGTGATTTTTAACTTGATAGAAAGATTGTTCAGAGTCTCACCAGAAAACATTTACGTCTCATCACCTCTTCCATGAATATTAACGAACATCAGATGTGAGGTTCATGTGGGACCAGGTGGAACAGAGAGAGGCAAACCTGATTCACAGCGAGGAGGAAATGTGCTGGAGGTGCCAGGAACCAGGAATTAGACCGGACCAAGAAACCAAACCCTTCCTGTTAAAACTCATCAGAGATTAAAGAAGATCAAATGATTTAATGGATCTGCTGAGTCATGGTTTGCTGCACGAGCTAAACTCTAAACTCATTTTAGAGCTTTTAGCTTAGTTTATGTTCATGTTCATGTTTATGTTTATTTTTCTTTATACATCATGTTTATATTCTACATGACTGTTTCTCACACGTTGTTTTCGTCTTCTTGTATTTGATTATTCCAGATAAAAACTGTTAATCCTGAAGTCGTCATGAGTTTATTAAACCTGCCAGATTATTTCTTCTCTGCAGGAAGTGACGTCATGAATAAAAACTAAATTAGGAGAAACAGAAACACCAGATGATTAGAGCTCTGAGGTCCTCACAGCTGCCTCTGGGGTTCCTCAGACCAGATGTTCGTATCTCCGGAGGTGAAAGTTTCCTCAGACGTGGACCAGAACATGTTAGAACATTTTCAGCCTGATTTTAAAACTTTGCTTCAAACCCACTTTTTTTTTTTTTGCTCTGTAGAGATGTTCATTTAGGTACTCTAAATACCTTTAAGTATTATATTCTATTTGTGTTTTTACTTTTTAAATATGGTTTTTCTTGTATTTATTTAAAATCTTTTATTGTTGCCTGTTTGTGCGACTGTGGTCGTTGCTATAGAAACGTGCTGTAGATTAAACTTGAACTTTGCTGATGTTCAGTCAGAATTACAGGCGAACGTTTTCATCTTCTAGAAGTTTCATCACTGAGACGTTGGTGGAGAAAACCTGGTTTTGCTGATTTAAATCTGTGTGTGAAGTGTGTGTGTTTGACGCTGACAGAGAAAGAAATAAAACCTCAGACACACCTGCTTCATTATTTCTTCTCTGCAGGACGAACCTGAGCTTTTACCTGGAACCGTCTCTGCAGGCGTCAGTTAACCCCCCCATCAGTCCAGTCTAACTCACGAAGAGGTTTTCCATGGAAACGAGCCCTTCCCACCTTCTAATCGCTCCGATTTAACTCCATGAATATGGAAATTTGTGCCACAGCCTGCAGACCTTCACACTCTGCTGCTCCACAACTGAAAGTAGGTACACAGGAGACAATAAAGTTAATGTGTTCGTCAGTGTGTGAAGGTCATTCAGTCGTTAATCTTCCTCGTGGCTTTGTTCACACAGAACATCCAGGGAAGAACTCACAGGGTCCCAAGGCAGCCTGCATCACATCATCAGTTCCTTATTAATGAACTGGAAGCCTTGACATGAGGAACTGCTCTGAAAACAGTGACAGAATCCAGCATGGAGCTCTGGCTGGAGGAAGAGGACGAGGAAGAGGAAGAGTTCAGTGGTCACCGAACATTTTTGACATGACCCGGTCCAAACAGGCAAAGGATGGAGGACGTAAACATGTATAGAAGCTGGTTATAAAAACCACGTCTGATGATCTCCTCGTTATTCCTCATGAAACACGTTCTTTCTGCATAGCGTCTAACAGATGAGTCCTGGATGATCGATGCTGTTGGCTTATTGATGTATCGATGCAGATCCACACACGCGGTCAGAGTGAGGAGGAGGAGGAGTTTAGACACCCGACTCTGCAGCCATGATGATGTTTTTCCCTCCATGTTGACCAGTTAAGTCCAATAATCCGCTGCAGTGTAACACCCGAAGAATGTCAAATCGTACTTTTCCTGCATCTAACTTCATTGATCTTTAGCTTAAACTAATTTAAGGTGTCAAAACTAATCACAGTGAGTTCATCTGAACTGGTTTCATTTCTGGAGTCATTTTTCACTTTATGGTTCGTTGTTCTTTCAGTTTTATCTTCATGATACATTTCTTCGTCGTTTTTGTGTTTTTTATGCCTCTTTTGCATCCCTACATCTTCATGAAAGCTGCCGCAGAACATTTTAAAACAGAAGAGAAAAGCTGCAGAGTCTCCCTCTTTGTGAGAATATTTATCATAAATCTGATGAGGCGACATCTTAATTTATACAAAAGTAAAGGAGGAACACTGCAGCGATGATAAGCAGCCAGAAGCAGCACCATGCTGAAAGCTCTGATGGAGGAGCTGAACTCCAGCTGAACCCAGCTGTCTCCACTTTAAACAGACCTGTGATCAAACAGCAAGTGATCTGAGGCTGCAAGAGACACCTGCAACAGGAAGAAGATGCTCCATTAAAGAAATAACAGTTTATGAGGAAAGAAGTCAAGGGAAACACATCTTAAAATAGTTTTCACTTGAGAATAAAGATCAGATAAAATCTGACAGATTTAAGAAAGAAAACTTAAGTGATGAAGAAAAGTTCAAGTTGAAGAGGAAATCGTTTCACTCCTCGGTTGTTTTCGCCCCCTAGTGAACAACTGTTGTAACTGCGTGATGTTGTCCAGGCGGTTTGGTCCGTTTGACTAAAGTTAGAGTAACCAGATGTCCTCTTTTAACCAGACATGTCCTCACGACATGTCCTCTCAGATATGTTTACATGGTATTTGCGTCGCCTACGCTTGGCTGGAGCTCAGGAGGAAGAGCAGCTATCTAGTGGATCGATTCCTGGCTTCACCTGATTACGTGTGATAGTGTCCTTGGAGAAGACACCGAGCACATAAAACATGCAGCTGAAACATGGACTCATGTGTCCACAGGACATGTGTCCACTGTCTTTCTTCCATCTGAGATGAGTTGGTGTCCAGAGTTCATCTCCGTCTTCCTCCTTGTGTAATCCAGGTTCTGGTTCTGGACCCAGTGGTGACCTGGAGTTGTTTCAATCTTTTTTAATATTCTGCACTGTAGATGCTAAAAGAGCAAAGTTCTTTACAATCGGCCATATTGAGAAATATTTGTTGGACTCATTGATGATTTTTCTGATGGTGTTTGGACCAAACTGATGAACCACGATGTGTCTCTGCTTGGAAAAAGGAAACCTTTGGTGGATGCTGCTTTTATACCCAACCCTGACACCCTCACCTGTCACCAGTTAATCTGCTGGACATCCTGTAAAATGTCCAAACTCTCCTTGAACCAATGTTTGTATCAGTTCTGAGGTCAACGGGTTTGATGGGGTTAAACTCAAACTGTAACCACAAATGAAAACCGGTTTTTCAGACTCTGATCTTTATTGACACGAATGAGACGAGGCGACCCACTTGTACATTTCCATGTTTCACACACTTCTCTTTAGAAATTATTAGAAAACTGTACAGTACAAAACCAAATAAAAACCAAACATCTGGATCTTTTATTAAAGGTTCACATCAGTAACTAAAAAAAGGAAATAAACGACATAGAAAAGGAGAAAAGTTTTCATGCAGCAACTTTAAAAAGAGCCTGAGGTTTGAACGCAGAGCGACTTCCAGAGGTGCAAAGAAATACAAGTTCCCGCTTCAGCTCCGCCTTTTCTCTTTTATCCTCTTCTCACCATCAGTTTTAATTGATCAGAATAATGATCACGATTCTGTTTGTTTCTGAGCCAGAACCAAATTACAGCAGCACACACACCGAAGCCGACATGTTTCTGCACAGCTGGATTACAGCAGGTCACACACAAGCCTCCAGTTCAGAGCTCGTCCACAAATCCACCATGATCCATGATAACAGCTTTATTTATCACATTTCCCCATAAAAACATCACCATCACTACTATGTTGCTAAGAGACCTCTATTTAGACCTGGACATGATGATGAAGCCACTTC
>JBAFTA010000025.1:22824763-22860301 GCA_036919975.1 Melanotaenia parkinsoni | reverse complement strand
GCTGAGCTGGAGTTGGTTTAGTGAGGATAGCAGGTAAATAGTAGCAGGAAGAACTGGAAATGAGGAAAAAGTGGAAATAAGTAATTAGTTTTTGTTTTGTGTTTGTTTCAATGCCAATATTTTTTCTCCTGGAAGTTCTGTTAGTAATAAATAAATTAGTAATAAATTCTGCTTTCTTCTTCTGGTCGGCCTTTATGCTGCTTTATCTATTGATACATTGATTTTACATCATTTTAGCCTCAGAATCTGACAGCTGAGGCTGGACACATCATGTCTGCATGCTTCAGCTGCTATAGACTGGGTTATACTGGGATTAAAAGCTTCTCCTTTTATGTGTATTTTAACATTTAGAAAAATATCAGATAAACAAAAAATAGCCAAAAATGGCTTGGAGGTGTAACCTGACAAACTAACCAGGAGGAAGAAAGAGCAACACAACAGTAAGATACCATTGAAGATTAACATCCTGACTGAGGAGGGAGTGTGTGTGATAATTGGATATGTACTCTGGGAATCGGCCTCATGAAACATTCATGATGCAGAAATGAGTTGATCTGACGGTAGGAGGATCACACGAGCGCAGATCCAACGTGCACTCCCGGATCTGCAGCATGAATCGTAATCAGCTGGAGGTGGAGGACGCTGCCCCTGCGTGGACGTAGAGTCTCTGCAGACAGATGGATTCATTCTGCAGCCATGATTTCCTTCATTCTCAAAGGTTCCATAATATTGTTGTGAAGAGCTGCGTTCATCCTATCATCACACCGATGTGGTAGCACAATCTGGTAAAAGTCATCAATATGTTAATTTCTCTCTTTGGCTTCCAGAGAAGATGTGTTTCATGGCTCTTAGTTTCGGACTCATTACAGTTTCTGACTTTAACCATTGAACCTCATTTTAAAACAAACCCGCTCAGATGAAATACACACCAGCTTTCTGAGAGGAGCTGATGTTTCATTCATATTTCAGACCTTTTCAAAAAGCCCTCTGATCTATTAAAAGTTAATTTAAAGCTTCAGATAACTCATCTTTATGGTTTTTGTGTCTTATGTTTCAAACAGAGCAGCAACAAAAATGTCTTAGCTCTGCTTTCACCTTAGAGGAGGAACAGTGGGTTCCTCTGAGAGTTGGGAAAACTACTTTTTATTCACCATCAGCTCAGACTCATCCTCTTTAAATACCTAAAAGACACTTTTATAAACCAACTTTGTTCATCATCTTTGGCTGCAGGAGGGCAGTGTTCATCGTGGTGAGAGCTGTATGCCTCTCTGTGTCACAACAACACTTTGAGGTCTGTACAATCTGAGCACAACTCCCAGAAAGAAAAGATGAGCAAGGCTGATCACACATGCAAAAATATTAAAATCATGATGTCAAGATCAACCAAAATATTGGACTCCTGTCTGTTCTGGTCCTGTTGGATCTCAGCGGACCAGAAAATTCTGCTAAAACAGCTTGAACATGCTATTATGATTAAAAGAACTGGTTTCAGGTGGTTTAAGTCCAGCTTGTTCATGTAAATGATGAGTCTTCTTTATGCAGCAGAGTAAGTCATGGAGATCCTCTGGGTTTTCTACTTGGGTGGATACTTTTTAAGTTTCACACGAGTCTATTAGGTATTATTATTAGACAGGATGGAAGAAATGTTTATAGTTACGCAGATGATACTTTGATTTGTTTATTCATGAAGCCTTCAAACCAGGGATGGGAAACTCCTGTCCTCAAGGGCCACTGTCCTGCCGTTTTAGATATTTCTCTGTTCCAACACACCTGATTCAAATCAAATGGATTCAGCAGCTTATTGTGAAGTTCAGCACAAAGACCGGGTGACTGAATCAGGGGTTTTGAAACAAGGAAACATATTAAACCTAAAACGCTGTGGCCCTCAAGGTCTGATGTTGCCTGCTTTAAACCATTTTGTTTTTATGATTAAGCTAGGGCTGGTTTGGGGACCCTAACCCAAACCTTTAGTTATGCTTATATAAGCCAAAACTATTGAAGGATGTCCCATGATGCACCTCTCCTCACCGTGGAATACCTGGGTTAGGAATAGATTATTTACTTACTCAGACCTATAATCTGCTATGAGATGACTTTTGTGGTGAATATGGGTTATGTAAATAAACTAAACTTAATATGGACATGCATTATTGAAATCTGTGGCACCAATTGTTGATTTTATTGGCTGTTCTTTCCTCCTAGACCATTACCAGGATCCACATTTTTATCTCCACAAAATAACTGAGAGAAGAAATGTTTATCACTCTACCATGTTCAAGCATAAGAGTGACAGCATCCATTATTACAGTTTATCTTCACGCCTCTCTAGGAGGATGTAAGCATGGACATGATGTTAAAGTGTGAAACATATTCTTATGGCAACCTGCAGAGGCTGTATGCTTTGAAATCCTGAGTGAAATCTCCAAGTTAAAGTTGCACTGTGCAACTCTGATCTTTAAACTCCTTCGCATTCCTGACTAGTTTAATGGCAAAGTGGCTGATTGAACAAACGTACGAGGATATTATTGGAGAACGAGAGAAAAAAAAGAGAGAAAGGGACAGAAGAAAAGATAAAACAAGAGTAAATATAGTACTGACTTTTACTATGTGGTAGGAGCTCAGAGTACATATAAGATGCAAGATAGATGTGTTAAACTGATCGGCTGTGTCTCATCTCCACCAACGAACTCACCATTTTAACCTGAAAAAAACATTTCTGCCTCTAAGATATGGACTCACCATTTCCTCTCTTTTTGGGTGATTTGGAAACTCTGCCTCTGTTGGACAATGATGCTCCACTCTCGCTCATAGAGTCATGGGCTGATGAGGTGCTGCCGGTGGTCTCGCTGTCTCGGATCATGCTCTCGTAGCCGCTGCTGCCTCCGCTGTGGTAAAACAAGGCGGTGCGGCCCATGGCAGGGGGCAGCTCCCCACTGAGGATGCTACTGTTGTCGCTGCCGTGCCCACTGCTGTAGCGCTGTGGCCTCCGAGGTGCCGTGATCTTGCTGTAAGGCGATGGCAGTGGTGTGCTGTCAGGTCCAGACCCATGACTCAACTGCTTTCTAGGGCTCCCAGCAGCCAGCTCACTGACCCGGCTGTTGGCTGCCCTGTTGATGGCCTGCTTTGTGCCCATGATGGTGCCTCTCCCAGTCTTGGCTCCAGTTCCAGAGCGAGCAGGGGACTTGCCAGTTGGAGGCAGGCTGACATTGCGTCCAGCTGCATGATCAGGAGGTTTTGGGGAAGAGGTCGGGCTCTTGGAGCTGCTTGCAGACATTGTTCGAACCTTTATCCCGCCTAAAGCAGTTGTTCGGGAACCTCCGCTGCCTCGGACTTGACCCAGTTTACTGGAGGTCGCAAAACCAGAAAGAGAGACTTGAGAGGACAAGACTGAGGTGGAGGCTGGAAGCCCAAGTCTTGGTACTAATCTAGTGGCCCTGCTGCTGGCCCCTGAAACGACACCACTGTTCTCCTTCAACACCTCAGATTTGGAACCAGCTGAAGTCGGACTTTCACATCTCTCCAGAGACATCAGACTCCCATAGTACCGAGAAGAATCTGCTTTGGCCCCTCTGGACTTCAGGCTGGAAGATGTCTTGGTAGAACCATGATCGGTCTTTAAACTGGATGTCCTATGACTGAACAAATCAGCTCTAAGCCTGACTCCGAATTCCTCCTCTGAAGCTGAGGATTTAGGGAATGCAAACTTTCCAGTGTCGCCGCTGGTTTTTAAGGCACTTGGAGACCTCGTCTTTAGTTCTTGACTGGACTGTCGGACAGGTGGAGATGGAGGAGAGATATTTCCAGATCCAGACTTGGAGATTGTGCTGCTCTTTTGTCCATTTGACTTTTTTCCCAGCGATGAAAACCTCAGCGTGCCGATCGCTGATGGGGCTTCATGACTCCATTTAGATTCGAAGCTCTGAGGGGTGGAAATGGTTCCCAGAGTTGTTGCTCCTCGGGTGAGCCTCGGCAGCTTGATGAGAGTATCTCCTCTTCTGCTGGACTTCTCACATCCATCCACAACCCTCTGAGCTGAAGAGGAGGCTAGTGCCTTTGGAGGCCGAGGTACACTGTTGCTGTTCCCTCCAGACTTCTTGGAGGAAACGATAGTTGTGCCACTTCTTGGTGGTTTACCTGCAGAGAGGAACTCAGCCTCTCTGGGATCAAAGTAACTGCTTCCCTGAAGCAAAGTATTTTCGTGTCTGCCTTCTTGCCGGCTGCAGCCCACAGCTGCAGATGAGGTAGGCTTGGTTTTCCAGGGAAGGCTGGAGTGATGGGGAATCTGTGCTGACACTGCAGTGTTAAGGGTGCTAGCTCTCACTTTAGGGGAGCATTTGGGGGAGACTTTGGTTGAGTCAGGGGATGGCGGGCACTTGGTAAAAGGTGGTTTGTTTGGGGTAGCGGGGTCACTGTCCAGCTCTGAGAAACAGATACCGCTGTCATTCAATGAGCTCTTCAGGCCATGCTGCAGAAAAGGCTGCCTATGGAATAAACTTGGTGAGGTCAGCATGAACGAACTCTCTGCAGAAACCGTCTCATCACTCAGAAAAGGCCTGCCCGTCAAACGGCTGCCTTCACTCTCAACCGGCCATGAACTGACTGACGGCTGCCACTCCACTGGCTCAGCTTCATGCTGTGATGTGTATGCATCGTATTCATCGTTGATGCTGCTAATGATGCTGACTGGACCAGAACCAGAGGCTAAGGCCTGCAGAGATAGGTCAGCATTGAAGTTGAGGAGGTTGGAGGGACGGCCATTGTCTGGAACCAGACCGTGAGGAAGCTCCTCAACGACAGTGAACACAAGCTCATCCTCCCCGTTCAGTTCCACAGGCTGCTGCAGTGTGACGGTGGTCCTCAGAAAATCCCTGTCCAGGCATCTTCCCAACAGAGCTGCCCGGAGGTTGCTGACTTCTGCAGGGTACCTGCTGGTATGATGGGCCCTGTCCATGTCAGTTGGCCGAAGAGGGAGGCCTTGATAGCTCATCCCTACTGGGGGAATCCTGCTGAGAGCCTCTCCGGGCTTAGGTGCTTCCCTGGAAGTCCTGTGCAGGCATGGTGAGGCTGAAGGCCTGGGCACACCTTCTCTAAGGTAGACCTTCTCACGCACCACAGGTTCTGAGTCCTGGCTGGAAGCCCAGCTGGGCCCCATCAAACATGGCTGAATGGGGGTGGCTGAGAGTTTCTCCCCGTCTGCACTCGTCCTTTTGGAGGAGTCCTCGAGGCATCCAGCTGAGTGGAGCATGAACTCCCTCTGATCTGGTGCGAATGTTGTTGGTATACTTTCTGAGAGGCCCTGGGAGGAGTTCTTGTCATGTGTGGATGGCAGCATCTCCTCTACAGGTTTAGCAGATTCAGTCTTCACTGCTGGTGCCACTGCAGTCTCTGCGCTGAATGTGGAAGGGCCCTCACTGCCATCGATGCAATCCAGTCTCTCCTGCAGCTCTGCAAATGTGTTGCACTTAAGGTGGTTGCTATCGGTCCTAGGTGCTTCTTTGACCTTCTTTTTGTTCAGGGAGGGGATGATGGGGACAAAGGAAGGTGGGCCCTCATTGTCGCTCAGCTCTCGGTCGGATACTGCCATCCCTCCAGGCCCAACGTAGATGACGGTGTCGCAGGACTGTTCGCTGCTGGAGGAATAGTCTGGATCACTGGAGAGCAGTAGGGGGGTGTCTGGGTCCAGGGCCACGGTCCGAGGGTGGAAGGGCCGAAGATGAGGGGGGCGACGGGTTGGGCCTTCCTCGCAGGAACTCTCCCCTCCAGAGGAGCTGGAGGCATACTGCAAGTAAAAGGGAACAACTCAGAATTAAAAGGAAACCCCCATGTTTGAGAACTTAGTACAGTCTGAGGTTAAAAGTGCAGAGTGGACCTGATTAAATTTAATGTCAGTCAGATTAAATTAACTCCTGTGCTCATGTAGCTTTCAGTCCCTGAAATACAAATACAAGCTGTCAAATAGATGAATAAGGGGGAGAGTGCTTCTCCTCCCACACAGAAACAACATCAAAGATTATCTGTCATATCATGACTCACTGAATTATGACTGCAGGAATCCCTGACCTGATCTGTATCAGAACCCTGGCCCCCGGAAATCAATCCAAATACCACGAGACGTTTCATTCACTGTTACATTGTGGAACCAGAAAGTAAAAAACAACTGTGAGTACGCCACAATCAGCTGCTTTCTTTACGCATTTAGTTATACTTTGAAGTTTCTATATTTTATCTCACTCATGTAAATAAAGGAGCCTTCATATCATCATATGGACAAACTAATATTCGGTCTGTCAGCCTGCAGCTGCATCTTTACACTGGGGCTGATTTATATCGATTTAATGATCAATAAACCAACAGTTTGACCCAAACATAGAATAAGGATCAGACATAGCTGCAGTGATCATTTGTAAGATGTTTTTAACCCTACAGTTTGTTTCTCAGGATCAGCAATGATGTTCCTGGGTCAATTCGACTTTGAAAATGTTGAAAACCTTTTTATTTTCTTTGGTTTTAGCTCTAAATCAGTTGATGCTTTTATGTCTTTTAAGGTTTGTGTTTGGCAGGGTTCGAATTACTGAATGGCAGATGAGCTCCCCTGAAGAGATTCAGCTGATATGTTCGGGGGAGCCCTAAAAACGACGTGGATGATCGGTTTGGTTTCCGTGTCCAGCAGCATTGTTTGTCTGTTGTCTGCTGTGAGCATCCACACAACAACCTGATGTGCTTCTTTTTGTGGTTAAAGAACTCTCCGTCACTGTTTCTGATTAAACAAGCTGCATTCAGTAGTTTTTTTTAATAGTAGCCATATTTTTGACCGCGCTACGTGCACTAATATAAATGCACGTGTGAAAATAAGGCTCCTCCGAAAGCCCCAGTGTAATCCAAGCCCTGGTGTTTGGCCATTTTACCATTTAATATGGTTTTTACCTGTGTTTTAGTACATTTAGATACACGTATACATTTAAATATTTGGACTTTGTATTAATATAAACTACTGTGGTCGACATTGTTAAGTTTCTGGTGCTTTATAAATAAATTGCAAAAATTCGTGACTCAGAATTGACCTAAAGAAATAATAATAATGATAATAATAACAATTGTTATTATAATATATGTAATATATATAAAATATGTGTGATTTGATATAAATAGTAATGAATATATTAATCCCTTAATGTTTGATTTACTTAAAAAAAATAAAAGCAAAATCAATACAGTAAAAAAAGAAAAACAAACTAAATGAATAAAATAAAATACAGTTAAATATCATGTTTTTGTCTCATACTGATGGCTGTTTTGTTGTTGTTGCAGAATTTGTGATAATCATTGAATCACTGAATCAATAGGATTTCCTGTCCTGATCCAGCTTATGATTTTACTCTCCTACTTTACTCTCAGCCTCAACTGGATGAATGAAAGATGAAAAAAGGAGGAGTACTTTGGACTTCTTCTTCCTCATGCGGTGGATGCGGGAGGCCAGCTGCAGCGTGGTCAGCGTCTCCATGTAGCTGGCCGGTGAGTCGGAGATGTGGGCGATCATGGTGGTTCGACAGTTGATGTTGCCCAGGGATTGGCTGAGCAGCATAGTGAGCCTGCTGTCTCTGAATAATACATCAAGAGACCCTCGTTAGCCCCAAAGAAAGAGGGAAAGAAAGCTGGATGGAGAAACCCCACAGGACCCCAGAGACCCTTCATTACACCATCCAACAGTTGGGCTCAGATTGGGAGAAAGGAACCATTCCTCATCAGACATTCATGAACCCACTTTGAACTACATGCCACACGTGAGCCGTACTCACACATCCGAAATCCTGCCTTTGAAGAGACCTGGAGTAAAACTACAAGGATGTGATACTGAATTCACATACAGTCAATTTTTTTTTATCATTTTTCTGTGTTACCAAAGACAAACAATTCTGGACCTACTATCTGGACCTTATTCAAAACAGGCTGAAAATCAGAGTTTGAACCAACTGATTCATGGGACGGTTGGAGTCTCCTCCTACCTGTACGGGACATGTTTGGCCCCGTTGGCGAGCGCGAGGATGACGTTTCCCAGCGCAGACAGAGACAGACACTGAGCTCCGCCCCCTTCTCTGGTCTTACTGATGTCCGTCTCACAGCTGCCCAGATCCAGGAGGTGGAGGCGACTTCGACCGGACACTGAGACACACAGAACACCGTTTACATGTTTAACAGCTCGCTGCTGCTCAAAGACCCGACTGATGTAAACTGATCGATCAGTTTACAGACATGATTGATGTCTGACTTCTGATTGGCTGCTTCAAGACAGACTTCAGGTAAACAAACCTTGATATGAATAAAAAAAAGTCTGTTAAGCTTTAGGATTGTGTGATATTTAAGGTTTGATGATTCCTCTGCAGGAAACATAAGGTTCGTTCAACCCAGGATGCTGCGAGTACTTCCAGACAAGTCCTGAATCCGAGTCACAAATAACAAGTCTTCATACGCATAAAAAAACCCAGGTACCCATAATATAGACGCAAACATTAACCAGCGACCAATCAGGAGTCTCCTTGGTCACTGATCCTGATTGGCTGGCCCATGCAGTGGCGCTATGAGGGGTTAAGATCCATCAGTTTTATGTGTTCAGTTTTTGTCTTCCAGAAGTTTCAGAGATTTCTGAGGTTGGCGAAGACAGAGATGGGGACTCGAGTTGCATTTAAGTCAGATATACAGAGACTTCAGACTCGGACTTGTGAACAATCGTTTATTTCAGTGTTTTCTTCCTGATCTGCTGTCTGCTTGATGGGAAGCATTCCCACTGTCGTAACATCGCATGAACACAGATGTGTTTGCAGTCTGTAGCCCAGAGGATCTAAGTTTCCTGATTTAAGTTTTTTTCTTTCTTCCTTTTTGCAGAATTTATTTTTGTATATTTCATTATCGTTTATTTGCTCTGTTTTATAGAGCCATTTTTCTTATTTGCTCATTTACCTGTCTGTCAAGTATTTTTGGCCATTCTTTCACTTTTTGGTTAAAAACTATGGGTACTCTCATCCGATTGGATGGGGAAGTAGATCCCGCCTCCTCACACGGACGAGGCCGCAGCAGATCGAGTGAGCTTGAATAAACACACGCTGATTGTTGAGAAAAAAAAACTTGTCCAGTCCTGTAACCAAGGATTTGGTTCGGGAGGAGAAAAAGGGAACGTGCAGGACGACCAGGGATCGTCAGGTCCTGAGTTTCTTACATTTAACCGTCCTGGTGAGTTAAGAGGAAGTTAGCGCTGCTAGCTTAAGTAGCACGCCTGGTAGTCACGTTCATTGTGTGTGCGTCACACATGCACGGATGAAGTTGTCAAAACGTGATGTTTTGGATGATTTAACTGTTATTTAATTAAGGTTTAGAGGGTATATTTTATGATTAACGCAGTAGTGTAATGTTACAACTTAAGCAAAAGCTCTTTTTTTTCTTTATCTCTGAATTGGCCCCTGGTGAAGTGCTGCTTGCTGCTGCCAGCACAAAACAAAACAAAGAACTTTATTTGTGCAGTTGCAGCTAAACGTTTACTGTAAAACATTTTGTTAAACATAGTTTTGTATGTTGATTTGAAAATGTTAAAAATGTGATTTTGTAGTTAAAACAGATTCAGTTGATTACAAATTGCTTTTGATTGTACATTGAATTTAATACATGATTCAGCAAGACTTGGAAAATGGCCATATTTGTATGTAGACGTATTCACATGTGAGTTTTATGTGCTGAGTATCAAAGCTGTAGCAGTGAAGGAGTTTATTGTCATGCAGGCTGTTTTTTTTGTTTTTTTTTACCCCCCTTCCTGTTGGTGTTGATCCGGGTGGACTTTATGATTTTGGAGTTTCTCCTCTTTGAGGAGATGGCGAGCCACCCCAGACTCTAGGATTCATCTGCCAAGAAGAGAAAGACACCACCTTTCCCTCAAGATCCATGGTGTGGTAGGACTTTCCTGGACCACACAAACACTGACTATAGGTAAACTAAGGGTGCACCCAAAACATATATGTATATATATTTTTTTCTCTTGTTGGAGAGCAAGTATCCGAGGAGACGTTGTTTTTTGGACTCTTTGGACACTTGGACCATTGACTTGACTGGATGTGGAATACAGTGAACCAGGTTACCTGGGATGGTACCAGTTACCACGTGAAATCTTCCTTTCTTTCTTCCCGACTATTATTTGTTAATTGTATTGTTATATTATAGAGCGTTCTTATCATGTCGCCTGTCTCCCACCAGTTCTTTATCACTGGTTACACTGCCTCACGAACCTAGAGTTGGCCCACTGGAGGCTTTATTGAGGCCTCGGTCACAATCATTAAAAAAGTGAGAATGTTTTTACAACAAACTGCAGGCCTGTGGTATAAAAACCCAGAAAGCTGGATCCACCTTCATCATCCACCCCACACCTGGAGATGTGGAAGCTAAATGTTAGCCTCTATATTAGCAACTAGCTTAGCACCACAATGTTAGCTTGCTACAGCTTTGAACTAAAACAATGTTAACTCTGATTAACTTCACTGAATATGTTCAGAGGAATGAGATCATGTTAAACTGGGACCAATACATCATCAAACCCACTGGAAACAACTGGTTTTACTGGGTTACAGCTGTTGTTGAGTCATGTTAGTAATGTTTATTTAATCTGCAGGTATTGGATCTTCATAAACTAAAATATTGTTTAAGTCTTTTTTATTCAATTTTAAAAAGTTCAATGATAATATTTTCTGTATTCCTTCTACATAAAGTCATTTCAGCCTTTTATTTGATTATTATGATTTTGTGATGCACTACAGCAAGGATCACCAGCACCAACTCCGGACCTTTCGGGCCAGTGTCCTGCAGGGTTTAGATGATGCACACACCTGATTCATATCAAAAGGTCCACCAAGCAGCCACTTAACAAGCCATTCATTCAGAAATAATTAAACACAAGCTTCAAACTACATCGTTAGCTCTGAAACGCTCTCTTACAACTGTGGGTCCAGATGGATTTGGATTCACATTAAAAACTTTTTTTTTATGTTAGAAGTATATTAACTAAATTTCCATCTGCGTCTTCAGGTTTTCCTGAATTCAGTAAAGACATTGGTTCGTCAGATTAAATGAAAGCTTGGTGCGGTTAGAAAATGTAGATAAAGAGGAGGGATGCATTGTGATTTGTCACAGTGTTCGAGCTAATTACTCATTACTAAAAAAAGTGGCTTGAGACTTGACTTGGACTTGTAAAAAATGACTTGTAAGCATCTCTGGTCGAAGAACAAAGTCAGATTTAAAGAATGAATCTGGACTGATCAAGCATGGGCCAAACTGATTCATGTGTGAAGTTTGTTTTCATTTTCTCGGGACGTCTCTGAGCTGCTCCGGTGAAAAGTCAGAGTGGGTTTAACCACCGACTCGTTTCAGTGATTTGGAGCGATGATGGCGTGGGATGAGAACCGCCCACATCAGCAAGATTCAGGAACTGCTGAGTGCACGAACGCTGCAGGCCTCATTAACCGTGGACTCAGAGGCAGTAAAACCGTGGAAATGTCTGCTGTGGCAGGTGGATGTGGGCAGAGGAGAAACGATCTTACGCTGGTGATTCCACATGAAGCCAATTAGCAGCTACATGTTTGGAAATTAAAGTAGAGGAGAAGCAACAACGGCTGCAGCAGGATTTTTTTATGCTTTCTTCACTGCTGACGAGACATATTTCAACCCAAATAAGCAAAAAGATCTTTTTCCACTTTAATTTGCAGTTTTCTGGGTTCATTTTGGGGTTATAGCATCTCTGTGAGGATACTGAAATAATCCACCGAGACCTGATAATGAGGAAGATCGTCAGAGCTTCATGACTTCAACAAATGAGATGATCTGTGTGGACAATCCTATTTAAAAAAGTTGGGACATTGTGTAAACAACAGGTCTCCTCACTTCCCAGATGTTTCCAGACATGTTAGAAGAAGAGGGGATGCTACACCGTGTTGAACCACCCTGGAACTACTTTTTACACCGTGCCGAACATCGCCCTGGAACTACTTTTTTCACCATCATCCTGGAACTACTTTACAGATGTGTTGCTGCCATCAAACTCACAATCAGCTAATATTTTCCATAAAATGGTAAAATGTCTCAGTTTGGATCGAACACCCACCTGTTGCCTTGCTGCTCTTATCCGGACGCTCCTGGTAGAGGTGCAGAGTAAACAGGAAGTGGGAGTTCCTCTGAGCCTCCTGGTCGCTCGGCATCCGGGTGCTGCTCCTCTCCGCCAGAGCAGCGTCCAGGATGAACGCTGCCCGCTCGGCGCTGGTGGCCCGAAGCTCCGTCTGGTTCTGCAACTGATCAGAAGGCAGGAGGAACAAAAAGTTCAGCTGGTTTCTTGTTTGACTCGACTGAAAGTGTTCTGATAACCACGGCAACACCAGTGATGAAGATGCACAACAGGATGATGCTCTTCTTCTTCCCTTGGCTCCTCTGGGAGAAAAAGAGATAAAAGCTGAAATAAGACAGAATGAGGTTTGATAAAAGGGTGAGGAGACAGGAGGAGAAATGAAAGTGTCAGGAACAGCCAGGAGAGATAAAACGCTGGATATAAACGAGGAAGGTCAGGACTGATTGGACTGGAGAGAAGTGATGAAGAGGAGGCAGCAGGTAGGGGGAGGAAGGCTTTTTTGCTCCATCACAAAATCCAAATCATCTATTTGCTCCTCTTTGGGTGTGGACGTTTGTTTCTTTACCTGGGATCCACACACAGGATCTTCCCTCAGTGACACCGCGGGCCCCGGGGCCTCCTGGTGGCCCCCAGCTGAGGAGGAGAGTTGTGCCAGGAGGTCGGTGAGCACCTCCTCCCGACCGGAGATCTCCACCGCCGACACCCTGATGGAGAAACGAGCTCCGGACTTCTCTCTGCGCTCCTCGATCAGCTTAAAGAGCCAAGAGATGGCTGTCGGAGCCACGCCCAGACTCTGGGTAGAGCAGTCCCGACCAATCAGGGTGTAGGTCTTACCTGAGGGGGCGGAGTCAACACAGGGACGTCGTGAGGCATCTAAAACGTGGGCGTGTGTGAGGAGGAAGTGAACCGTGTTCTTACCCAGGTTGGCGTGTCCGAAGCAGAAGATGCAGCCGTCAGCGCCGTTCACCACCGACTGGATGACCTCCGCCACCGTCCCTGAACACACCTCGGCCTATCAGGAGAGAGATCCGTGTAAACGCACCAATCATGTGACAGCACGATGAGGTTGAGCTCAGAGCTGTGTGACGGTGTGTGTGGGGCATTTACTGACCAACCGTAACGATCACGTCGTATTAATGTTTAATGGAATCAGATCAGTTTCTGTGTGATGACATGATGCGGTCATAAATTTATCCATTAATTAATATTTTTTATTTTTTTATCTCTTTATCACGTATTTATTTATATTTTATTATCTATACATCCATTTATTTAGTTTCCCATTATTTATTTATTAGCTATTCTTTTTTCGTCTTTTTTTTATTTATCTACTGTTTATTAAATATTGATTTCATTTCATTTTAGAATATTTTTTACTTATTCATGTATTTATTCATTCATTCAGCTTGTTTTATTTATTGGTGAAGTTTGAACGCTTTTTGTTTGTCTTTTTGTTTAGTTTCTTTATTTTTTATGTATGAATGTAAAGAATCTGAGCAGACATTCATGTAATCATTTATTTTTTATGTTGTCACCTCAAAATGAAGCTAATCTCTGTAATTAAATTATCTCGAGATAATGATGTTAAAAAGCTTCTGGATGACTGAACCTGAAGATTCACCTGCAGGTTGAACCCGAACCTGAACAACAAACTGAGACCAGATGACCAGAGAATATTTGTTAAGTCCTTCAGAGGTTTGGACCGGGGCCACATTTAGATCTGGTTTGTTCCCTCTGAGGATGAAGGTGGGAATCCGGTTCCCACCTGGGAGGCATCCTGTGGGAAGACGGCATCGAAGGTGAAGGTTTTGGGGGCGGAGGTGGATGATCGTCTGTTGGCCGCTGGCTCGCACAGCGTCAGCTGCTTCTTTCTGCCGTCCACCTTCAGGAAGGACATGGACTCTGAAGACTCGCTGCTGTGGACGGAGCAGATCCGGACCATGACTCGGACCTGGGGACAGACAGGAAGTCCACATCAGTACAGAGATGGTAAACATGATGAAGAAGCTATGTGATGATTGTTTGGACCAAAGCAGAGCCTGGTGGACCCGTCCTGGTTCGGGTCTCGTCTGTTGATGGAATAAATTTATTTGGAGGACGTTTCAGCTCCTGGTCCATGACCTCTGACCTTCAGTAGCGTGTGTGTCTGTGTGTGCGTATAGAGACTTTTTATCGGCCCGTCACAGAGCTGCTGAGTCGGCGCTGATACGCGATCTGAGACACAGCAGCTTTTAAACGTGTCGCTGCGAGTCGCTGGAGCGAATCATCGACTCCTTGGTCGCCCCGGCGACAGGAAACAGCTGATCTTAGCCCACAACGACAAAACGCCGCATAAAGTCACAGTCCAGTAAATGTTTCTGATCAGGTGTGACCGGACGGACCCATGGTAACCACAGGTGTGGACAGAAGGAAAAACACTCAGCCCAACAGAACTTTACAGGGATGAGGAGCAGATCTGAAACCTTCATGAAACATGGAGGAGGTTCTGCTGCCGGCAGCAAACAGTCCATCAGCGGGTTTACGAGCGAGTCCCAGGGGGACGTTTCCCGGCTGTAAATACTAACTGCTTCACACTTTATGACCAACAAGCGCCAAAAAAACCAGTCTGACAGCCACAGCAGGATGATGAGGAGGATTCCCTCCCAGCTGAGGCCTTGCTGTCAGCGTTCAGTCCAGACGTCCTGCTGGAGGAAGAGGATGGAAGCTGCAGATATGGATCATGTCAGCTGATCCAATAAAAACTAAATGTTTCCTCTCAGTGTATCTTTAACACTTTAATACAATTTTATCATTAATAAAACCACTGTCCTCGTGCTGTCCCAGTTCAGCCTGACAGCTGGAGAGTTTTATATGTATGATATGACACAGAGACCATCATCGTTATCATCATCATCATAATCATCTGGTGTAGTGGAGTCTGGTTCCAGGCCAGTTTAAAGCTTTGGGTTTTTTTTTTTTATCGTGGCTGTGAAACCCGGAGAATGGAGAAGCTCCATGTTCCTTTAGAAATGTTGAAGATGAAACTTAAAATCTTAAAATCTGTTTTAAACCCCTCAGATAAACTGGTTTCCATGGAAACGCCTGCACTTTGAAAATGTTTGGAAAGCTTCTGCTGTGGGGTCTGAAACGGATCAGGGTGATGCTGATCCCTCTGTGGTCTGTAAACCATTCAGACACTAAAAACCCAAGAGATGAACCAGTGGCATGTCAACTCATAACTCAAACTCAAACTAATTAAAAAAAGTTTCATCTGTGAAAACCAGCAAAGATCAGACAGAAAACAGGATTTTATCAGCAGAAAGGTGATTCCCAGGAGCTGTTAGCTGGAAACTTGGCATATCTGAGCAGAAACTGTGAAGGACAAAAGGGGGAAAAACCATCTACATCAGATGAACAGGATCTGAAAGTGATGTCCTGAAGAATGTTGCTGTTACGAAGTCGTTCTTAGGAAAGAGAAGCAGGGAGAAAAGGCTGAGGTGTGTCACATGACACAAGAACTGGACTGAAGATCAGTGACAACAGGTCTGATGGAGAGATGGAACCTAACTAGAACCTGGACCTCATCAATATTATTACTGAAGCAGTGTGGGATTATCTGGACAAAGAATGGAATAAAAGGTAGAAAAATCCAAAGAAGAGCTTTAGAAAGTCCTTAAAGAAGTCTGGAGAACTATTCCTGAAGAATACTTGAAGAAATGACAGTAAGGTTGGTCTAATTCACCCAAAATGTGTATTTAGGGTGCTTTTTTGTTCACGCTGGTGCTGTTTGGTCCACTTAGGAGCGCCACTTGGGCGGCACTGCTCAGTGGGTGGAGTGGTCATCTTGTAGTGGTTGCCGGTTTGATCCTTGGCCTGTCGAGCTCATGTCGAGGTGTCCATGAGCAAGACACCAAACCTTCAAACTGCTCCTGATGGGTTGTGGTTAGCGCCTTGCATGGCAGCTTCCACCATCAGTGTGTGAATGGGTGAATAGGATGTATAATGTAAAGCGGTTTGGAGCTTCATGTAGGTACAGTAAAAGTGCTATATAGATACCGACCATTTTTACTGTTTAACACAAATCCTGGTTCGCTTACATTGATAGTACGGTCCATTTGGAGCAGTGTGAGCGCTCATTCACACTCTGGACCAAAGACATGAAACCAGGTCTGCTTGGAAACCAGGCATCTTGTTCCCTTCCAAGTGAACCCAGGTGCAGTTTGCTTGCAGTGTGAATGCAAAGGGACCATCCAGTGAACCAAAGAGAGGAACTAACGGATGTAGCGCAATATGTCAGATAACTCAGGACAGATTCTAGTTAAAACCATGTTAGGTTTAAATACGAAAGTAAAAACAGAAACCACAAGACTGCCCCAGATAGCAGACACAGGCTAAATGCGGGCCAAATGAAACTGCAGATGTGGGCCATATTCGGGCCAAACATCTGTTGTTATCTGGGTTATTGTTGCTCCATTGTTTAGTTGCAGTGAACGAACCGTTTTCGGTCCTGGCCAATAGATAAACCCGATTTATGTTCTTCCTTCTTCTTTGTCAGGGGTCGTTTTGGGGAATATCGCCCCCTGGTGAGCAGATGTTATAACTGCATGATGTCCAGGCCGTTTGTTGGTGCAATGTGAAAGCAAACCAAACCAAAGGAAGATGTGGAAATTTTCTGTATTACCGCCCAATCAAATTGAGGACCCCAATTTATCCATAAGAGGGTTCAGACTGTAGTGAAGAATGGAAAAAAAAGCTCAGACCAGATATTCACGTTAAAGCTCCTTAGAGTTAACTAAACTAATTCTGCCATAGTTCATATTTATGTTTGAACATGTTTCAGTAAATTTCTGCAGCTGTTTCCTAATTTACTGGGAGTATAGAGAGAAATGAGGCTGGATAAAAAGTGCTGAACATCATTAAAGGTGGTCAAACCTTCCATAACGACATCTTACCTTCCCCATCCCAGGTGTGTCCTTCACCTTTGACCCGGCTCGAAGGAGACATGGTGGGATGGCTGGCGGCGAGAGCTGCAGGGCCCCACTGAAGCCCCCGGTGTACAGCACGGGAGGAAGGGGCCCCGGGGCCTCGCTGGGTGGGGAGCAGGGTTGAGACTTCCTCCTGCGGGACAGACTGAGTTTCTGAGCCGCCCTAAAACAGCAGAGACACACAGATTCAGAAACAAATTACTTTACAGTCCAAGCTTTCAGATTTAATCCCAGACAGGACACAGAATCCAGGGCCATCTGCTTTTATACACATTTATGTGCATAATTTGTGCACAAGAACATTTGCACGTGGAATTTAACATTTTGTATTTCTACTTAGAAATGTTCTTAAATTTCAAAACAGCTCTGACCAGACAGGACCAGGATCCAGAGGTACACCAGGGAGATGTTATTTATATACAGGTAGCGATCTCAGCATCCTCCTGCATGCTTTAGTTTGTCAAATCTCACGAAAAACAAGCCTACCATGTTTTTTACTATACTTTAATATGCTGTTTTTATATTACCCAGTGCATCTATTTATTTATTTCTTGAATTGTAAAGTATGCGGTTTATGTTAAACTGCCAGGGGACTACAGACGAAGTTAGCACACTAGGGCACAAACTGCAAGTTCTCTCACTTAAAGAGATGAGCGATTACTATGAGACAAAATGAGAAAAAAAACCTCCAGAAAACCACATTGTTTGATTTTTAATTAATTTATTTGCAAATTATGGTGGAAAATAAGTATTAGGTCAATAACAAAAGTTATTTTGTGAGCTCGTCATCAAACAGCTGATAACGAAGTCATAATGACCACTATTCTGGTGAAAAGTGGATTTTAAAGTAGGCAGGTCAGACGACATCCATGTCGGACGCGTTTTTTCTCTGGACCAAAACACGTTTATTTCTCTTGAACAATTTAACATCAAGTGAAGTCAAAGGGTCGTCCTGTACTGATGCTGGAAATATGTAAGTTACATCAAATCAAATCACCTTCATTGCTACAGACATTTAAAACCAACCGAGGTTAACCAAAGAATTAAAATTCTATAGAAAGGGTGGAGGTTTTTGTGTTTTGTCCTCCAACTGCAGCGACGTCTCATCTATGTGTTGCAGCAGTCACTTTTTTATTAATAGTTTGATACTGGACATTTAACAAAGACAAAGAAAAACTAAATATCTCTAAACAAACTGGCTCTGCAGCATTTATTTATTTGTTGGTTTCACATTTATTATTCATTAGATTGTTAAATAATATTCATCATGTTTACATGCGAGCTTCAGATGGATTTTCATTATAAATGTTACCTGAACTTGAATGAGTGAACTAAACAAATGTTTATTTGGCTTCAGACTCAGCAGAAATAGACTTTTTCTTCCTCCTCATCACTCCAAGGAGAAGCAAAGTGATTTCCTGAGAGATCTGTTGGCTCCATATCTGGTGTTTATGAATGCAAACGATCATGGGGTTCATTTTTTTATATTTGTTTCTGTACTTACAAACTTTCTATATCCTCCATCCTTTCATTCGTAGGATGGAGTTTAGGAGAGTTTCTAAGAATGAGGCTCTGGATTTCACTCTGGCTGGCTGGAATACAGATTCCACCCCGACTCTGTTTCTGCTTGTTTTTCTGCAGATTTTGTTTTTAGTAACAGCTGAATTTACCTCTGCAGCTCTGGAGGATAACAGAGGAAGAGGAGGAAGAGTGTTGGATTACTGGAGTGGAATGGGGGAGTCGAGGGGGAGTCAATCCCTGATCATTAGAGAGGAGACTCTCCTTGCACTCATCTTCTTCATCCCTTCATCCTCAGTGAGTCCAATCAGAAAACAGAGTGTGTAATCGCAGCCTCCATGAAGGACAACAGAGCCACACAGCAAACTGCAGCGCTGCAGGCTACACGTGTGTGCGCGCGGTGGTAACACACTGACATTTACATGCTAACTCGTGTGCTGAGAATGTCAACACGAGAGGAAAACAATCACCAGAACAATCAACATCTGAATCAGATGTGAGACGAATACAAACGTGTAAATCTCAGAAAATAACTTGATGAGCTTTACCTGCTCGGGTCTGGATCAAGTTCAAACGTAAAATCAATCAACCATTAATCAATGGTAAAGAGAAGATCAAGCAGAAAACTCAAAGGTGGGGAGCAAGAAAGGAGAGAAAGAAAGCAGCAGTGGGAAGTAGATCTTGAAGAGAAGGAAGTAAAGAGGATTAAAAGTCTTCAGAAAAGCAACCATCAAGCAGACACCATGACTCAGCAGAACAGGGTTTATCTGTATCAGCAGCAGCGTAGCGAAGAATTTCAATCAGAACAAAAAGCAGCAGCAGGAGCGTCTGCAGATGCTGCTCATACACCAAGCCCACAAAACCAGACACACCACAAACACAACGAATAAAATCCTCCACATACTCTGAACACACCAAAACTATTAAGCCCTTGACACTCTTAAGCAGGGATGGGCAGCTCTGGTTCAGATTTGAGACGTTTCCCAGTTTTAACATACGTGATTGAATCAATTGGTCATTTTACAGAACATGACAACAACCTGTTGGATTCATTTCATATGAATCAGGTGAGTTGGAGCAGGAAAACATCTAAAACCTACAGTACCACTGGCCTTACGGACCGGAGTTGGTGTTCCCTGCTCTAAACACACCAAACTATCCATCCAACAAATACTGTAAACACACCAGAACCACCAAACATTGTACACACAATAAAACCCTTCACACCAAACATGCCCAACACAAACACATCGAATCCTCCAAACATCAAAAACAACCACACACACCAAAACTACTAAACACCCCAAAACAAATCAACCAACAGGCCTGTCAGGATAACAAATTTTGCTGGACGATAACTTAATCGCGATAAACGTTGATATTGCACAAAGTGACCCATCCATCCATTTTCTGCCGCTTATCCGGAGGCGGGTCGTGGGGGCAGCTGCCTAAGCAGGGAAACCCAGACTTCCCTCTCCCCGGTCACATTCACCAGCTCATCCGGAGGGATCTAGAGGTGTTCCAAGGCCAGCTGAGAGATGTAGTCCATCCAGCGTGTCCTGGGTCTTCCTCGAGGTCTCTTTCCGGTGGGACGTGCCCAGAACACCTCACCAAGGAGGCATCCTAACCAGATCCCCAAGCCACCTCATCTGGCTCCTCTCGATGTGGAGGAGCAGCGACTCTATTCTGAGCCCCTCCCGGATCACCGAGCTTCTCACCCTATCTCTAAGGGAGAGCCCGGCCACCCTGCAGAGAAAACTCATTTTGGCCGCTTGTACTTGCGATCTTGTTCTTTCGGTCACTACCCACAGCTCATGACCATAAGTGAGGGTAGGAATGTAGATCGACTGGTAAATCGAGAGCTTTGCCTTTTGACTCAGCTCCTTCTTCACCACGACAGACCGATGCAGAGTCCGCATTACACCGATCCGTCTGTCGATCTCCCGCTCCATCCTTCCCTCACTCGTGAGCAAGACCCCTAGATACCTGAAGTCCTCCACTTGTGGCAGGACTCTATTGCAGACCCGAAGAGAGCACTCCACCCTTTTCCAACTGAGTACCATGGTCTCGGACTTGGAGGTGCTGATTCTCATCCCAGCCGCAGTACACTCGGCTGCGAATCGCTCCAGTGAGAGCAGAAGATCACGGCCCAATGAAGCCAACAGAACCACATCATCCGCAAAGAGCAGAGACCACACAAAGTGATAATGTTGTCATTTTGAGACCATTTTCAGCTAATGACAATGCCATAATAATGCAAGTACAACCTTACAAATATCAGTAAACTTTCATTTCTAAAGAACATTTTACACAGCAACTGGAAGACATTTTAAATAAAACAAAAACAATAAATAAAATAAACAATAAAATGAATGAAAACCAAACACAACCAAAGATGAGTATGATGGATAATAAAGTCTGTTCTGTAAACAAAATTGCCTTTAAATATATATATATATATATATAAAATGTATTAAAAAAATTATATAATATATGTACATAATATGCATCGTTTGTAAAGCTGAAATACCCCCCCTCGACGCTGCGTTCAAGACTGATCTATGAGCAGTGAGTGATTTTGTCATTTGCGGTAGTATATAGGCTGACTATTTGTGTAATGTGTCTGCGCATTACAGGGGTTATTACAGTACACCAGGAAGTGGGGGCTTTGTACTGACATCGTAGGCTACATGTGTGTTCTGCCTACTTGTGGGGAGCAGCGAAACAAAAACCGAGGAACTGCTCGCAGCTATTATTTCACCATTTGACTTTTTTTTATAAATTTCAGCATGAGAATCGGAGGTTTAGCGTGAAAGCGTGAGAAGCCATTTAAATGCGTGAGTCTCACGGCCAATGTGTGTTGGCAGCCATGCAAAACAAATGCAGCATACCGGCTCGCACAGGTGCTTCACCGTGCTGCTGTCAAGTATGACACCAATAAAAATTATCAAGGCGTTATCATTTTTTCTTACCATGCAATTAATTGACTTATTGCTTATCGCAACAGGCCTACCAACCAAACATTCAAAACTCTCTAAATCCATCTTTTATCATTTCCGGTCCTCAAGTATCTCTGCCCTACATGTTTTAGATGTTTTCCTACATCCACAAACCTTGTTTCCATCAATGGACCCTCTCAGCAAGTCTGTTGATGAACCATTTGTTCAGTAATACTTGAGGACTGGAGTTGAGAAGCACTTTCTCTAAACTTTCTAAACACTCCAAATACAACTACAACCAAACCAATGAGTAAAAACACACCAAACACAGCTAAATCGCACTTACCAAACCCCCTGAACACACCAAACCAGTCCCTCCAGACACTCCCAAATGAACACTAAAAGCACACCAGACTCTCCAAACACGTTTAAACACGCACAACAATCCCTCGGAAAACAACCAAAACCCTCCAAACACACAAGACACAACCAAACAAAACACACCAGAATAAGCAAACCGAGCAACCGTGAGAAACGGCAACCCTGTTAAATCTTGCTGTGTCTCTCCTTCCTCTGACAAGATGGACCCGGATCTAGCCACCGCCTGGAGGCTCAAACTTGGGTGCCTTTGTGTTGGATGGTCTGGTGTCCCTGGGAGGGAGGGGTGAAAAGGTACCAGTAAAGATCTTGAGGGATTCAGGTGCTCACAGCACAGCTTGGTGCTCAGCTGTGACTTGGGGCGAGGTAAGCTCCTGATAGTAGTTCCAGTTCATCCAATTGAGGGAGTTCATGTTGTTTAGTGAAATGACCTTGCAGGTGGTAATGTTTGGGCTAATGGTTTGCCATCTCCTGTTTCCTGAGGTAGTTTCAGCTTGTGCAGTTAAGAGTGCTGCGTCGTGAGATTGACTCTGGGGAGGAAAATGGTGCTACAGATGAGTATGAGGCTACTGTCGTGTCTATACCTGACTGACTGTTGTCTGTCTCTTCCAGTGATCTGGCAGCTGAACAATGTGTTGATTTCACACTGAGTGGGTTTTTTAAGATTTCTCTCAGATGCAGATGGCAGGAGTGCGGTGAAGGGTTGTCTGCTGCAGAATAAACTGCTGGTGACGAAATGGGTACAACATGGGGAAACCTTTGTGGGTGATCCTGTTTATCAGGTAGTGGTTCCGACAAAGTTTGGCATAAAGTGTTACAGGCTTCACATGATCCGTTGGGTCATCTAGGGGCAAATAAAACTTATAACTACATTCTTAAGTATTTCTTTTGGCCTTGTCTTAAGGCCACGTTTCCAGGTACATCAAAATGTGTCGTACGTGTCATATAACAAGCAAGAAAAAAATCAGGTGTTGAAGTGAGCCCCTTTGTCTCCTGTTCCTGAGCTCTCTCAGCCAAATGAGCATCTGATCACAGATTGTGTTGGCCCTGTGTCAAGTCTGGTTATATCCTCTTGTTGACAGTAATATGTCTCAGCACGAGATATCCGGCAGCGTATTCTCTGCATGCCATTAGTGCTAAGTTGGTTGCAAAGGCATCGACCCAGTTCATTTTCATTTTCAGAATACCTAAATAATTCAAAGTGACCATGGTTCAAACTTTACATCTCATCTGTTTTCACAAGCTTTGACACAACACACAACTTGGGGTGAAAGATAACATGATTTAAATTCCTGCTTTATAGCTACTGTGTTCAGCTGGATCGAGAGAGTCTTCGTCCCAAGAGAGTTTTCCTTTGTTATTGTTAGCTGCCAGAGAAGGTGTGCGGGAGAACACTGAGTTTAGCCTGAATGCTTTGGTGTTTGGACACACAGTGTGTGGGCCTTTGTTTGACCCCTTGGTACCATCTGAGCCTCCTTGAAATTGATCATGTTAATGGGTTTTGGCACGAGGTATTTGTGGCTGGGGAGAGGGCTCAACAAAATCTAATAATAATAATACATTATATTTGAAGGCACCTTTCTTGGCACTCAAGGACACTGTACAAAGATACAAAAAATCTAGCTTCTTCTCAGAAGAAAATGAAATGTCTTTATGATCGTAAGGCTTGGTGCATCAGTTTAGTCCTGGTGATCAGGTCCTTGTTTTGTTCCCTCTCCTTTTTAAGCAAGGTATCATGGTCCTTGTACAGTTCTCTTTCAGGTTTCGGAACAGAATTATTTGGTGGCCACCCCAGAGTGCAGGAAGAAGGCCCAGCTTTGCCATGTGAACCTGTTTAATCCCCATTACCCCAGGGCTGCCCACTTTTTTGAAGGGGGCGTGAGGGTGTCGCCACACACAACCAAACCCATATAAGTTAAGGGCTTCACCAACCGAAGATCAGTGTGTCTCCCAGGCTGCGAGATCATCTGTGCTTGTTCAGGTGGCACTTTGTTATGTTCTTTTGGTTTGTGTTCTCACATACAGTTCACTACATCCAGACACTACAACCGGTGGTTCCCAACCTAGGGTCAAACGTCAAACACTCCAAATACAACCAAAACCAAACCGTCCAAACACTCCAACAACACCAGGCTCAGAGTGATTAATTTAATATGGCTGACCAACAGGAGGGTGGTGGATCCAAACCTACTTTAAAAACTCTATCAGTCCATCTCATTCTGGACTTGTGCTCAACATATCCACCGATTGGACAAATAATTTGTGAGCTATGGCCAATATCCTGTTAAGCCCCTCCCACAGCCAACAGTTTTTATGACAGCTGTGTTTGACTGATCCTACAAATTAACAGGTCAATTAAACTATGCATAAGACTTAATTTAGTGCAATAGATACTAAGACATAGTATCTATAGTATAGAAAAATAAAGCTGACGCTTTCAGTGTAATTTATGACCTTTCAAAAATCCCTTTGTAAGCTGCAAACTCACTTGGTGGTGGAGTTTGATGTTTTATTTGAGGCTGTAATGTTTGAAGTAAGAGGGCGAAACTGTGACATTAAACACGACAAAGACCAAAGAGACAGATTTTACTGCCCAACATAAATGTTAATGTTCCCTCAGCTGCACTTGTTCTCATGTAATGAACACCTCTCCTAAAGAACTGACTTCCAATACACGTTTCTCACTCACGCTTTAGGTTTCATCCTCATCTTTACATCTGTGACCTGTTTAAACCTCAATGTCTGTTTATCTGACGGAAAACACAAACATTTATACTCACAGTTCCTTCCAATCCATTATCTGCTCAGAGTTCTTCGCCTTGAGGAAGATACGTATCCAGACTTGTTCTGGTCCTCATTCACCATCATAAAGAACCGGAATCACACGTCTGAAATCTGATGAATCTGCTGGCGAAACCCAGCAGTGAGGAAATCTGCACGTGTTTCCAGGACAAAGCCAGTTGCAGATGGGATGGGAAATTCTCAGAAAGGTTTTAAACCAAAATCCACAAACTGTACAACAATTATCCAAAGTTATCAAATCAGAATTCATCAATAAGTGCTGCAGGATGAGTCGATAGAAGATATCCTGATGCTGATACCTTTTCCTTCAGTTCCAGATCTTTTAAACTCTTATCATCTCAGTAAGTCATCCACTGGATCCTGTTTCCAGATGAGTTCTGAAATCCTGACAGGATGTGGGAGATTTTTAGAGACGCACAGAATATATCTTTAAATATCTGTAAATCAGCTGTTCATAGGACAATATGTCGCAGTTTGTTGGTCAAAAATGGCTTCACAGCTTCTTACAAGTACTCAGCAGTCTGACTGTAGCATCAAAATATTGATCAGTTTGTTTTCAGATGGTCTTATGGAGGTCGGCATGATCAGAGTCCTTCAGTGAACACCGAAATCCTCCAACAGGTTTCACGTTTTACACACAAACATCCAGCTGGAGTAAACTGAGCTCTTAAACGTACTGGTCGCTCTTCCTTCAGAGTCATCTGTGCCAAATATTAAAGCCCACAACTTTGATCATCAATACACTCTATGATCTAATATTCAGTTTTTACAACCAGTCAAAGAACTCGTCTTCATCACCTCCTCATACGTCTCAGGTCTGCAGGACTACGTCGCTCCACTGGGATTTTAAGGGCCAGTTGATGTTTGGTTTGATAAAAATCCATCAAACCTCCAAACAATTTATTTTCAGTTAACAATCAGTGTGTAAGTAGTTTTCCACATTCACACCTGATCAGCCTCATTTTTACCAAGTCAGGAATGTTCTGTATTTGTCAGATTTTCTTCATTAAAACCATTTTATGTGGAAATGAAAGAAAAGATTAAGATTTGGATAAAAGTTCCTCAAGCCTTTGTTTCTGCTTGAGTTTGTCTCAAAACCGTCCATCCCTTCATTCTCTCCACAGTTCGTTCATCTCTAACTTCTGATCTGCTGCTTCCAGGAAAACGGACCAAACTCTGCAGAGAATTAGTTAATTTTATTCCAACAGGTTCCGTCCACATCCGTCAGTTCTCCGCCCGCCTGGTTGCTCAGAGTCGGAAGTTTTCAGGAAACGAGGACTCCAGTTTCACGTTAAAAACAATCCGCAAAGTTGTTGTTTGGATTCAGTTTTTTATAGGAAAATATGTGTCACACGGCATCCCTCCATCCAACGCTGCTCCACACCTCCACCTGCCAACCTCAGATCTGTCATTATTCGGCTGCACATAAATCAGTGGCTTCCCTCCTCCTTCCATCTCCCTTTCTTCTCTTAATCAACCATATTTTACACCCTCTAACTCTTCACCTCTCCTATGCATCTTTTCTTCTTTATCTTTTGATCTTATCTCTTCTGTATCACCATCTCTTTCTTCATCTTTTCCACATTCCCTCTCTTCATCCTCTTCGCTCAGTCTTTTCCTTTCTTTTGGTCCATTTCTTCACCTCCCTGATTTCCCCTTTCTTCCACCTCTCCCTCCACTCTCCTCTATCCTGGAGCTCTCCAGTCTGTTCCTGCAGTCTGTATCGCAATGCTGTTCCACTCCACCTCCTCCTCCTCTTCCTCCTCCTCCTCCTCAACTCCAGGAGAGAGAGGGATGAAAGGCAGTGGCAGCAGCAAAGGAGGGATAAAAGAGAGAAACAAGAGGTGGAAATAAAGCTCTGAATTCCAGCCTCTCGTTGCTGTTGTTGCCGGGAAACACGGGCGAAGCTCCAGCCTCCACTCCTCCCTCCTCCTCCTCCTCCTCTCCCTCGGTCCGTCTGCATCTCTCACCTTCCTCCCTGTCTTCCCTCTCTTTTCACAACCCCGCCCTCTCACTGCTGACACACAGCAGCCGTGAAAACACACACACATACGCTTGACATGCTGCATGAATACTTCATGAGATGACTGACGCCCCCACGGCTGGGCTTCAAACATGCTCATGACTGTGTGCACAGGTCAGACGCCTGATAAGAAACGACAGATGGATGAAACCTGGAGATCAGATCCCACTTCACTGTGATTGTTCATCAATTAATCAATGACCTAATCAGCAGAAAATAAACCAAATCTGAATAATCAATATGGTCTTTGAGATCATTCACGATGGAGACGTTTTCTGCCTTCAGCTCCTCCTCCATGATCTGTTTTAGTTCTACTAATTACACTCTAACAGGTTAACTTTAGTAAACAGTCCGACTGGGAATCCTGATCAGAAACATCCAACAGCAAGACAAAAGAAAAAGAACAGAAAACTAAATGAGGGGTGATTTTAAGCTCTGAAACTGTTCATTTCAGCCTCACTGCTCTCAGTCCATGAAACTGATCTCAGAGGTCCTGAAACCAACTCGTTATTTAGCTCTGCTGCATGGTGGCAGCACACAGTGCGAGCAGGGGCATCATTTATACATTTAGCACAACGCACATGGCTTCAAAAAGCCTCACAAATAAGGTACAATAAATTAAAATGGGTCTGAATACGACAAAGAAAAAACGTTTAAACTAAGTTAGAAACTTGAAGGCATGAAGTAAAGACATTTTCAGTAAAAAACAAGAGAAAAAAATAATTCTGATCAGGTTTTTAAACTGTTGAAGCGTTTGTAATCCATATGAAAGTTACTCTTAAAGGTCATGTTAGATATCCCTATTGTGTTTTCCTGGTTGTCCGTGAAGGCACTATTTGATCACATGACATCTGTTCAGCCAGTCCCACTTCCTGGTAGTCTCCAGACAAGCCATCTGTGTTACTCCACCAACAGATGTGTGGGAGTATGGGGATGGGAAGGCTGCAACAGGTGAGTCTTGTCCAAATGCTTTCCTGGTTGGTTATTGTTTAAAACTCTGCCGTACGTTGTAGACGCTGCGAACCCACTGCTGACACCAGGGTTCTCGTGTGGGATGGATTTTAAGAAGATTGGTGAGTCTGCTGTGTTTGCTACATGCTGTTAGCATTAGCATGCTTGTCCTTTGGCCCACTAGCATAATGCTAATGTAGCATTATACTACATTAGCTTTACTTTGAATAAGTTATGTTCATTGTTAGGCTAGAGCCTTTTAAAAAGCCATGTTGGCCTAGCATGTATTTTAAATTTACTTTTGGTTTTATTGGTATTTCTGTCAATGCACTTTGATTTCAAATGGTGCAACACTCTTTGAATTTTATTTGCATTGTTGTATGTAAATGGAAATGACTTTAATGTTTGCTGGTCGATGATTTATAATTTAATATTTAATTATTTAATGTGTGTACACCAAGACAAAACTAGCTTGTATGAACTTTGAATGACTGAATGTTTGCCTTGTTTGTCTGATGCAGGCCAGGCGAGATGGCGAGCTAGACTCAAGAGTCTGAACCCTGCAACACAAAACAACCTTCTGCAGTCTGGTAGGAGGCTATTTGCAAGCCAGCCCACTCCCATCTTTTTGCCCTGCACACCGCTCACATTCACATTGGTTGAATAGCGTGCATATGGACATTTATTACATTTTCATGGACTTGGTTTATTATTGGACAACTCATACATAGTGCATTGTGAAAGGTGAACGGAGTGATTGTGACCTAATCTGGTGAAGCTGATGGAGCAATTCCAACTGGGTTGAGTTTGCATACTGGCTCATTACATGTTGTAAATCATTTGGATGCATTAAGTCAACTCTTGAAATCGAATTATGTGAACATGTTTTTCCCCTTTATTCTGCAGATTGTAAATATTGTATATACTGTTATTTATAAAAAAAATTCCACATTATTATGGCATAAACTCACCGAAGGTCAAAATCTTGCCTCTGGGATTACTGTACCTGCACCTCCCTGAGCTGATATCTACATCTTCTGATTCTAGCCTTAGACATTATCTTTTTCCACAGCTATCTTAATACATGCTACACGTTTCTTATACAAGGAAAAAAAATCCTCATAGTTTATACAAATCAAATGAAATTTTATCTATGAAGCACTTGTGATACAAAAAGCAGCACAAAGTGCTTCACATAATAAAATCCACCATTTTTGTATAATGAAAAACACAAGCCTTGACACCCAAGTATAAAACATAACATAAAAAATTTCCTCCAAGCCCCCACTAATTTTAATCATGGAAACAAAACATCTGATCATATGCTGACGACACTCAGCTCTGTATTACTGTTTCACCAGAGGCCTCTGGTCCCTTGCAAAGTTTAAGGGCACATTCATACCAGGATATTCAAGGGGACTCAGTTCAAGTGGGCAAAAAATTTAGAAAAGTTTCACACCTTCCTCAGGTTTGGTTTGTTTTCATGCGGCTCTTCGCTCAAGCGGATTAAACAGCCTGTTCAGCGTCCTGCAGTTACAACAACTGCTCACTAGAAGGCAAAATTCCCTTTAAATATGACCAAAAAAATGACCAAGAAGACAGAAGAAAATCAGGTTAATCACTTGGCCAGAACTAAACAATGGAGCAACGATCAGTTTAGGAGTTGCTGATTTTACGTTGGTACTCCTAATACGGTTTGCAGCAGAATCTGTCCAGTATGAGCAGCAGGAGCTAGGGAGCTATCCAGCATGCTGATCTATGCCTGTCTGTTCGGTTCACTGGATGCTCCGTTCGCTTACACACTGTCAGCGAACCGCACCAGGGTTCACTTGCCAGAGAACTAAGGTTTCCGGTTCTAAAGCGGATCGGAGTTCACCTCTTTGGTCCGTACCAGGGTGTGAATGTGCTTTTACGCTGCTCCAAACAAACCGTCCTATCTGTGGAAGCGGACCAGGGTTTGTTTAAAGCAGACTAAGCAAGGCTACCCTGGGTGCATGCCTCAGTTAAATCAGTGCTTGGATGTGCCAGAATTTTGTTCATCTAAATAAACAGAAATCTCTGTTCTGGTTCTCAATTGGTTTGAATCCTACTTGAAGAAAAGGGACTATGTGCCAGTTGATGAATACAGATCTACTGTAAGATATGTGAACTTCCCAAGGCTCCGTCTTTGGCCTCCTACTGTTCAACATGCTCCCACCAAATGCTCCCGGTCAGATCGGTACGATAATCTGTCTAGAACTGAATAAAGATTGATCTGCAACTTAACTGTGGAACCACAGATGAGCATCCAAAGATTGGTCCAGCTTCAGTCAGCAATGATGAAAAGAACATATTAATACAGAAATATCGGTGTTACTGAGCTAAGTTTTAACAGCTGTGTAAAAGCAGGAACCAAATCAGCCTTTTAGTACCTGCAGAAATATCTAGAATAAGTGTGGAAACACTCAGACGTCATCTGACTTCTTCCTCGAGATTATTTTGATTGTAAGCCCGAAAGTCACATGATTAACTACCAGCAACATGACCCATTGGCACAGCCTATAAACTACCCCACCTACAGGTGGCAGGAGGCATTGCACCTTTCTGAACCAAACAACCATTTAAGATGTTAAATCCCCATCATAGCAAACATAATTTCTGATGATCCTTCTAACATGTAATGTAGAACACGGGATGTATTTCAGTCCTGATGAGGATGTTATCACCCAAATCCAAACAGGAAGTAATGGTTTTATTAAAATGCCTGTAGAACTGAGAACTGGTAACAGATTTTATTTGTGGTTCTTGAACTCATCTCCCAGAGTTGAACTGCACATTCAGCCAGTTTGCACTCTGTTAAAGAAACATTTCAGAATTATATCTGACGTGGAAATGAAATCAAATGAGTACATTTTTCTCTCCCGCTACCTGTAGCAGACAGGTATTTTCAAGCTTTTTCTCCTGACATTTTTGTCTTGGAAGTCCATTCTCACAGCAGAATGCAAACAGCATGTGTAACATGAAGACAGATGTTATGAGTCCAGTGTGTAGAACATAAACAGCTGTGTTTACATCAGTGTCACAATAAAGACTCAGGTGAATCTATGTGGTTTCTAACGAGTCCCATAGAAAATCACTGTACTGCTGTCCTGCATTTATTAAAGTTAATAACTTGGAAAAGTGAATTAAAACAAAAAAAGAGTCTGAATTAGTCTGACTTCTCCTGCGGGGGTGCAGCAGTGCTAATCCCTCTGTTTCACAGCATCATGAGAGCAACGCGTAATTGGATAATTAGTGAGCAGAGCAGCCAATCAGTGCTGACAGAAAATCAATCACCTCTGCAGTGAGAGGGACTAAAACTCCCATGATTCTCAGATCCAGATCCAGGTCATCCGGGATCAATACTCTGGAACGGACATCGATCAGATGAGGTGATCCGTCAGCGTTAACCAGGAGAGAACAGAAACTGATTCCAGGCCAGCTCAACATAACAGATCTGAGGGAGGTACAGCCACACCATGCCTGGTCCACGGCCCACCTGGCTTCACCAGACCATCTTGGGGTTAAGATATCTTGTAGATGTAAGAGTTGAGGCCTCCGACACCTGCTCCTTCCTCATGTTTTCTCCACCAGCTTCTCTAAAGATGGAGAAAACCTCAGAGACCAGATGTTTATCAGCCGGGTTGAACGCAGCAGCTTCCTCCAGCTCCGTGTGATTTAACCTGCCCCACACGACACATTAAACAAGCAGAAAAGAGTTTTATTCCATCCAGTCAGAGAGGCTGACGTCCCCGCCTCGCTCCACTTCCTGTCAGGCTGAAAAATGACTTTATTGCTTTTTACTGAGACACAAAAGGAGGAGGCTGGTGGTGTTTGGACTCTTCTTCTGTGGTGTTTCTGGCTCTGCTTCAGTCCAACATCCTGTCAGCACATCAACAGCAGCTTGTCAGCAGCACCACCTCAACACCACCAGCTTTCATCCTCCTGTTAATTATCCTGCCACATCACAGACGTCTGCAGGTCCAAACTTAGCCTCTTTCCTCCACCTCCTCCACCGACATCTTCAGCTCCCTTCAGAACGTCAGATCAGGACTGACAGCATCTCCAACAACTGAACACACCAATGAGTGTGTGAGGAAAACCTCTAGATGAATGGAGATGTACTGGTGAACCCCAAACTGGACCATGAACTTCTGCAGAAGCAACCACCCTGATCCCAGTCTGTGTACAGCTCACATAGACCGGTCACCGCTGATGTTTCATCTTCTGTTTTAAAGAAAACTGACTGTGAAGCTGTCTGTGGTTCATGTTAGACATGGTGGAAGTCATCATATGAGGACAAGGAGATTAAAACCTGATGATTAAGATGCAGCATCCATGATGTGGAGCCTGTGGGACGAATCCATCAGCTGTTTGGGTCCAGGTCGGGCCGGTCTCTGCAGCCTCTGCAGTGAATCTGTTCAGTAACTTTGATGCAGCTTCTGAAAGTCAGCAGCCGCTCTGATTGTGTTTCACCGACACCCGACCCTGCATGGTTAATCAGCCTGCAGCCATCAGGTCGGGATCTGAAGGACCGCAGGAGACCGGAGCAGCAAGCTGCTCTCTGATCACAGGACGTCAACAGGAAAACCCGGGCCAGAAGCCAGAAACTCACTTTGGGGACCATGAATTCCTCAGTGAGGAGCTCAATTTAAAATTTACTTCATTTTTTATTTTAACAGAATACACACACACCAACCTGCAGAGGACACATTTAATCTCTCACGTCCTGGTCCACACAACACTTAACACGAACACGAGTCCAAATCTGTGTGAGGTGTCAGCAGCATCATGTGACTGAAACCACGAGTGTTTTTAAGCTCCTTGTTTGAGGTTTTCAGGGTTCTGTTGAAGCTCACAGAATCTGGTTTCAGACCTTCCAGACACCTCACCGGTGTGTAAAAAAAGAAAAGAAAGCTGAATGAGACAAAAAACTGCTGCATCAGAGCAAAAACCGAGACTCAGACGAAGAACCAAACCCACAACAGGAGGAAACGTTGAGCTCAGATGGAAATCACCAGAAGATTTCTGGCTCTGAGCCAACAGACGGCGAGGAGTCAACAACACGTTCACACAGCGAACTCCTACAATATGTCAGATTTTCTCACTCCGTCTGTTTGGCTCTTTTTTCCCTCTGAACACAGGCGGCAGGAACCACAACAACACTGTCTCTCCGTCTTCCAACACTCTCATCCTCCAGTTCATCCAACTCCATCATGTTCCCATGATCATCTCAGGAAGAGCAACCTGGAAAAAGCTGGAGTTTGTTTTAAACATCTAAAGAGTCTTTAATGATGAGTCCACACATGCCTGAACCAGATCAGCTGAGTCACAGCAGCCTGTAAACGTGAACTCAGCTGATGTGGTTTCTGAAGAGCTGGATGCAGAAATGGAGTCGATAACCGGCAGCATCCCTGCGATGATTGACAGCTGGAGCTCATGTCTGAGCATCCATCCATCTTAACAAGCAGGCTGACACCACTGCGTCTAAATTCACCGATAAATGTGCGTCTGAGCTGAAAATAAAACACAGCTCCAGGGAACCTCAGCTGGCTGCAAAAATCAGTGTTTCTGGATTCAGAACATCATGTTTGCTGCCTCACAGAGACGCTAACCTCTTCCTCAGAGCAGAACCTGCTTGGTTTACTGAAATCTTAAAGATTTAGACCAGAACCCAGTCTCAAAGATTTACTGGCCCTTCTCATAAATTTTGCATCCAGAGATGTTGGATCAGGACTTGCTCAGTGTGACACAGCCCGATGACCTCCACAGTTCCTCACACATCAGAATCATGGGAGCCCCTCTGGTCCAGCTCAGCCTGTTGGGTGGCCGATGGCTTCAACATGGATCCTTTCAGCGCTGCAACACAAACCCCTATGTTTATTTCCAGATGAGAGGAGCTGGTCGGGGAGCGCCTGGTCTGTTTGGAAGCTGCCGGGCTTCAGATGTGACTGTCAGCGACAAAGCAGGTAGAACTGCCCTCCTCTGAAGTGGGATGCAATATCTGCTGTTCACAGAGCACGGAGGACAGAGTGACCAGACAGAATAAAAGATCTCAGCAGTTTCTCCTCACAGGACTTCATCAGGTTTTAACTCCTGCTGCAGCTCTGAACGTCTGAGATAATGAAATGATTAAAGTTAAATGTCCTCACATGAAACAGACTCCACAGATCGAAGCTCATCCCACATTCAGCTTCAAGCTCCATCATCAGCAGAGACACAGGCAGGAAGACGAAGAGGAGTCCTCCATAATTCAGAGGACAGAGTGAGACGAGTCCTCACCACCCACCACCACCTCTGCTGCTTCCGATGCAGGACTCCGACAGAACCAGCAGGTCTCACTGGTTCTACTGGATCTGGTCAAGCCTTGAATCAAATGTTCATGATCTCAGGTCAGTATAATCCGCTTGGATCCAACGACAGCATCCCGACACACAGAAGTGCTGCGGTGTTGGACGTGAACATGATGGAGGTTCTGTTCAGAGACAACAGGTCTGGAGACGAAGATGAGCCTGATGATGATGATTCTGAGCTGCTTGAAATGAATCATTAAGGTCCTGCTGGTTTCCATGGAGATGAAGGAGGTTTTGAAGGATTCTCTCTTCTTAACATAGACTATCTTGGGCTTCTGTTTTTTCTGGATCCTCGTGGTGTTTCTAATCCCTGGATCCTCCTGACTAACCACTGATAGAGGTGTCCATCATCATCATCGGCCGATGGCTTTCTGAGATATTTACCTGCGTTACACCTCTATTAAAACACCTGGAAACCTGCTCAGGTTCACGTTTTACCTTCTACTATAGCACAGTTCCTCTTTCCTAGATGAACTGAGCTGCTATCTTCTGGTTTTCTCTGAAAGTAATGTGATTTTCTTTTAAGAAGAGAAACATTTACATTTTCTACTGTGTTCCAGGAGATTTTACTCTGACGCAGTAACACATATCTCGATTCTGGTACTTCTGTAGTAATCTCACATGTCTCAACTTTCTGTAGACCAAGATCACACATACAGCCCTTGTAGCTGTAAAGATAAACGTCATTTATTTCAGACCTGAGGCAGAAAAATAGGCCTTGTGGTGAAGAGGTTCTAAAATCTGAATAAATCCTGGTTGGCTGCATCCGCCATGAACACAGGAAAACATCACATTCTCATCCGGCTTGCAGATCTATTATCAACTGAGATCGCAACCTACAGAAAAACTGGCAACTTCCTGGACTGACATGATCAGCTCATGAAGTCAGAAGATAAACGCTCCTGGATATTGTGCAGAGATGGGCCAGAACTTCATCTAAGAGTCTGTTTGTCCAGAACCAGAGCTTCATTATTACGACAGAGAAGTTACATCAGAAACAGGAAACATCTCCAGGTGGCGTAAAAGCTTCTGACTTAGAACAAACTGCTGTCATGTGCAGCGTCGAGTTTCTGAATAATCCTGAACTACAGATTTGTCTGAACACAAAGAAAACAGATGAACCTGTGTGTGTGTTTGTGTGTGCGCTCTGCAGGGAGCTGCAGGCTAATCGAGCCTTCAGAGAACTGCAGATGAAAGCACAGCGACTCTGCTCCCTCCACTCAGCCCTTACCCTCCTCTGACAGATGCATGCTGGGAAATCTGCAGGGTATTGTGAACTCTGAGTCATCTAAAGGGTTTCAGCTGAGTTCAGGTGTTACAGGAGCTGGAGGAGTCGAGAGAGCATCTCTTTAACAAACAAGGAGGCATCGTCTGAGTTTACTGAACGTCTGCGGTTTTTATCCGATTTACATTTTAACTGCAGAAACACAAAAATCTGAGT
>JBAFTA010000025.1:22761578-22772585 GCA_036919975.1 Melanotaenia parkinsoni | reverse complement strand
TGACGCGGAGCTTTTGGTTCCGACTCGCCTCAGGTTGTGACGCGGAGCTTTTGGTTCCGACTCGCCTCGGGTTGTGATCGAGTTCTTCTGCTGTGTGTTTCAGAACACCGTACAGAGCGCTCAGCGGTTCCTGCTGAGGAATCAATCTCTCAGGTGAAACACCGAACAGGTAAGACGGAACTTCTTCAGGAAGAATCTGTGGATGATGTTTGTTGGTGAAACCAGCAGCAGAGCTGACAAACAATTAAAGTTCATGATGAAAACATCAAAACATGTTGTGTGTTTCTGGATCCTGTTACTTCTTCTTTGCATGATGGAGCTTTAGTTGCATTTGTGAATTTCAGGGTGAACGGAGACCACAGAATTCTTGAAGTCTTTCTGATTCCATGCGGTGATTTACAGTAGAAAATCATGTCTGGTTTTAATGGACTGCTGCCTGAGGACCCCAAAATCACCAGCATCCAGTTTCGAGCTTTGGACTTGTCCCTTGCACACAGAGATTCCTCCTGTTCTCTGAATTATGATGATTTTATACACCGTAGATGGTGGAATAATCAAAGTTTTTAACAATTTTTCATTGAGGGACATTTTTTCTGCAATTTTTAGACCCAGTTTGTCTCAGATTGGTGAAACTGTCCATCTGAGAGACTCTGCCTCTCTGAAATGCTCCTTATACCCAGTTATGTTCCTGACATGTTCTCAGTTAACCTAATTAGTTGTCAGATGCTCCTCCAGTTGTTTTCTTGTGCTGGTTACTTTTCCAGCCTTTTGTTGCTCTTGTTCCAACTTTTTACATAAATTTTTGTGCCATCAGATTTTCCGTGAAATGATAAAATGTCTGAGTTTCAACATCTGAAATGTTGTTTATGCTCTATTTGGAATAAAATTTGGGTTGATGAGATTTGGAAATCATTGCATTCTTTTTTTTTATTTAGACTTCAAACATTTCCTGAGTTGGGGTTGTAGCTTATGTGAAGTTATTATTGTTTGTTTGTGTCTCCGTTTGGTCTGACTGACAGCTGTGAAATGATGTTGTTGTTTCGGCTGATTGATGAGTAATAACAGCTAAAAATCATCCGACGTCACGTTTTCTAAGGTTCTGTTTGATTCTTGCTCATGAAAACTAAATTGTATTCAGAGGTTTTACTTCAGACGCTTTGATCTCGTCTTCTTCTTTTTGAGGTCGGTGCAGAGCAGCTGGGAAACGTGCAAAATGAGATTCTCATAAACAGACAAGCACACTGTTTTAAACCATAAACACGGTGAATGATGAAGATCAGATTTATTTCACATCACTGCAGATTTAATCGCTCACATCAGGATCCAACAGAAACATCAGCTGTTCACAGTTAATCTGCAAATATCAACACAACACAAATGAACTGAGCTAACAGCTTAATCTGAGCCATTATTCAAAATAAGACAGATATTTACATTTTCTTTATGAAATCACCTGATTTCTTAGAGTTGGAGGTAATTTGTCACAAAGTAAGTACTCAGATTACTTTCTGGCTGTTTAACGTGTAAGTCAAAGTCAGTAAGTAAGTCATGTAAGTCCGTTTTTGTCACAAAACGTAAATCCTGGAGGTTTCCAGTCCTGCAGCTGTGGGAAGTTCGTGGTTGCTGTTGCATGGAGCACATTGGTGACGTTTCAGCCAGTCGTGAACCTCCTGATTTTTCTTATGTTTTCCGAGAGTCTGACAAATGGATGAATGGTCAGATCCTGTAGGCATCTGTACAAGGATCTTCAACTTCTGTGACAAAAACATCAGTTCTGTGGAAATCTGTTTGTGGACGACTGCAGTGCAGCAGTGTTGTCTCAACAGCACCACCTGCTGTTTGACATAAGGACTGCAGTGACTGTATTAATAGTTATTTATGCACTTTTTTTATATAGCTGTCTTGGTTGCACCTGGTAGTAATGCATTACTTCCACCACAAGGTGGCATTAGTTTACCGAGTTGTTCAGCATCCGCCAAAAGCAACAGAACTCTTCACTGTTGCAAGACTCTGGTACAAAGTGTTTGTTGCTGTGACATTTGATGCTACTAGAGTACAAATATAAGAAATATGTAGGCAGGACCAAAGACGACCACCAGAAAGAAAAGAAAATACATGAAAACAAGGTTCAGATTAACCTCTGCAGGTAAAGCTAGCATCACAACTATGAACAGTCATTTTAGAGAAAAAGCATCCAACAGTAGGTCAGTCAACAGTCAGTGTTCACCTTCTTAGCAGACTAAAATGTTTAATGTTAGACCTGAAGAACAAATACTAGAACTAAAATACTTTTTTTAAGGAAGGTTTTCAAGCTTCACTTGAACACATCTAAAGACTGTGGGCCTCTCAGGTGGTCTGGTAGGGTGTTCCACAGTCTTGGGGCAGCAACTGAAAAGGTCAGATCTCCCATGCTATGGAGCTTGGTTCGGGAACTTGGAAGGTATTTAAAGTTGCAGAACGAAGAGTGTGTGAGGAGGTGTGAGGAGTTCATGTAGGTAAGGAGAGACATGTCCATGAATGCACTGGTGGGTGAGGAGGGAGACCCTGTATTCTATCCTGAGGGGGACGGGGATCATAAAGGCATGGATGGCCTGTAACTTTTTAAATATCTATGAAGAAAAAAACTGATTTTTGGTGGTACAATTGGGTGCTCCCCTGTAGATCTGGGTTATTTGGCCCAACACAACAAGGCAGTTATCAAAAAACTTGGAAGTTAAAATGGATTCTGATTTTAAGCTTGACAGTCACGGAGAGCTTTTTTCACTTGGGGCAGCTAGCCAAAGTGAAGTTAATTAGGATTTTGAGACCGTTCTCCATGCCATTATAATGACTCGGCTGGATGACTGCAATGAATTGTGTTTAGGAATTATTGGGTTTTCCACTGCTCGCCTATAAATGGTGCAAAATGCTGCTGCACGTTTTGTAACCAGCGGAACGTTGACGCGTTTGCTTGTGTTCATAGCAAGTTTATCCCATTACTAAGCAGGTGATGTCTGTAGGAGATGAAAGCAGTTCTATCACGATAATACACCACATTATCTAAGATTACAGGTACTCTCAGGCAGAGCTTTGACCCAACATTAATTAATCAATGAAAAACCAGCTCCTCTGGTTTCTGGAGTCCACCTTCTGGTCATCTGTAAGGATCATGAGTTCTGCTTCGAATGTCCTTTGCAGAAATCTGGAAGAAGATCTGTGAAAAGTTTGCAGCACATAAGTTTGATGATTTAGATTCTTCTGAAGTTTCAGTTGGCAGATCTGGGTTTGATCCAGAGCACATACTGGTCCAGGAGCAGCTCAAAATCCTCCAAGAAATGCAGGAAAAGCTTTATTCTCCTCAGGATGAATGGCGTATGGATCAAACGTTGTCAGGCGTGATCTCTGCAGCCCTGCGGCTCTCGCTGCATGCAGCCGTTCTGCTGCTCTCTGGTTAGCTGATCTATAGCGGCGGTCATGGCGGCTCGGACAAGCGAGCGCGCCGTCTGAAGCAGCTGCCGCTCACCATGATCAAAGCTGAGCAAAAGGTGGAGGCTGTTCTGCTGCGAGGAACTGCCCTGCCAACATGCTTCCTCCTCATCTTCCTCAGTGACATCATCTGGAGGGCAGAGCTCAATCAGAATGGTGGGTCTGTTGGTTGATGGGTCATGGGACCCAGAGGTAGTTAGTTCTGTCTTCTCCTGAGATGACAGCTGATCATCAACATCCACCCTGATTTCAGGGTCAGAGAAGACCTGGTCTTCCTCTGATGAAACCAACTGGACTAGAACCTGGTTTGCGCTGGTGGTTTGAATCGTCTCTGATCCATCTGCTGCATCCTGGAAGTCGTCAGCAGTGGTCTTTGTTGTTAGTTCTGGACTCTCTGCTGCAGCTCCATCCTCAATCAGTTGGTTGACCATCAGCTCCTCTGGATGTCCGTCAGTTCCATCATTCTGTTGCTGAGTGGGTTCATCCATCTGAAGCCCCTCCTTCAACTGAGACTCCTCCACCTGAGGCTTCTCCTCTTCAAGCCCCTCCTCCAACTGAGATGCCTCCACCTGAGGCTCCTCCTCCTGAAGCCCCTCCTCCAACTGAGATGCCTCCACCTGAGGCTCCTCCTCCTGAGGCTCCTCCTCCTGAAGCCCCTCCTCCACATGAGACTCCTCTACCTTAGGCTCCTCCTCAGGAAGTCCCTCCCCCTCCTGAGACTCCTCCACCTGAGGCTCCTCCTCCACCCGAGGATCTTCCTCCTGAAGCTCCTCCTCCACCTTCATGTTTTCCAGTAGAACAGGTTGTCTCGCTCTCATGAAGAACTCCTGCAGTCTTTTCTGGAAACTCAGTGAAGCTCCGCCTCCTCTCTGTCTGTCTGATGAAGATGTGAATCTCTTGGTCATCATCCTCAGATTAAACCTCTTGTCCTCTTTAAAGCTCCTCTTACAGCCTCTTTCTGTGGTGTTCAGAGTGTTGGGGTCCTGCAGCGCCACCTGTGGTTGCTTCTCCGAACCATCTTCCTCCTTGACGCAAATGACAGCAGAGGAGAATCTACTCCACCACCTGCACCTCCTCCTGTTTCTGATGTCATCGCCCTCACCTGCAGCTTCACAGTGCCCAACACCATCTTCACTGTTCTCCATCTTCTCTAGCTTGGTCTCAGGTTCATCGTCTTTTGTACTCCTGGCTCTGGTTCTCCCCAGCAGCAGCCTCGGTGGTCCTGTTGGCTTCCTCTTCAACCCGACCCTCTCTTCTTGCTGGAAGGCATCTCCATGCCTGGTTGCCATGTTGGTCTCCTTAGAGAAGCTAATGGAGAAGTTAAGCAGCTTTTCTACTGCTGAGATGAAACACCAGAGAACCTACAGACACACAACAGAAGACATGATGATTTATTAAACTGAGTCCAAGTAAAACATGCTCAGATCTCTAAGACGCATAACTCATTTTCTTTAAACCTCCAAACAGGCTGCTGAGGAAGAATCTGGACTTGTTCTCCTCTAAGAAACATTCAGGTTAAATGTAGAGAGCATAGGAAGATGGAGTCCATAACAAATCAATGATGTTTTAATAGTGATTAAATAATAGGAGGAAAATAGAGACCATGAGAATATTAAAACTGGTGCAGATCTAAAACAAAATTTACTGGAAGGTTCTGATCTGATCTGGTTCCAGTTAGATCCAGATCAGAGTTCAATCTGCAGATGAGTTAACATCTGGATTAACATCCTGCTGCTTCTCTAACAGGCTGGAAGCTCCAACTGTTGCTGTCTTAGCTGATGCTATTTACTAAATCATCATCATCATCATCATCACTGTCATCATAATATCAGGACCATCATCACCATCATAACCATTATCATCATTGCCACCATCATCATTGTAACCACTATCATCATCTATTACCATCATCATCATCATCACATCACTCTTACCTTCATCACCATCATAACCATTATAACCATTATCTCATCACCATTTCTACCATTATCATATCTATCACTTTTACTGTCGTCATCATCATCATCACTAGTGTTTATTCTTTTCTTCTCAGAGTCAGAGTTTTCCTTCGGGTAGGGAGGATGATGATGTTGAAGGTGAACACTGATGATCTCTGGTCTGAACCATAAACCTGTTAACGGCTTTTCTACAGATGAGTCAGTGTGAGGTCTCAGAGTGGGTCCCGCCATCACTGAGTGGCGTCCCACTCAGCTTTGAGCCTCAGCCTCGTAAACACCCACCATCAGTAAAAACACCAACACACCAAATAATAAAAATACAAATATGTTTGAAACATCATTCCTGAAGCTCATATTTTACATCAAACACACACCTCCAGTTAACAGCTGAGCTCATTACTCCATGTACAACATAATCCTCAGGAGGACGCAGCCAATCACATTTCATCCTTTGATCAATAAGCTGAAACAAGAAGAAAAGTTCAGCAGCTTCATCATTCAGCAAGGATGTGTTTTCTGAACCCACAACTCCGACCTGATGATGTAAGAAAACTCTGACTGAGACTTTCTTCTCACTGGAGGATTAACTGTGGTGAACCTCCTCAGATTAATGATTAATGATGTCTGAAACAACCAATGATCAGCAGATGTCTTCTAAAGTTACTGAACACTGACAGAGATCAAACTGCTGAGATTTAATGAGGAGCTAAAACATTTCTGTCTGTACAACAAACTGAGAGCTGATGACTCAGATACGTGTAGATTTATGTCCTTTGATCAGGAAGTGATCAATAAACATATTAACTGACATAAAGTCACCGATCACCAACAAACAGCTGATCACAGATTCAATCAGCTCATCTCACACAAACTCAAAGTTCACATCAACCCTCCTCTGGATGTCATCAGTGGATTAAACATGCAGTGATGATGTCATCACACGTTCATGATGATGTCGTAAGGCAGATAAATGGATAAAAGATGAATAAAATGAGAAAGTCTCACCTGTCTGCGTCCGGCCGATCCGATCTGCTTCTCTCAGAGATGTCAGGAAGCACCAAGCTCGTCTCGCCTCTGTTGCTGCGCCGCCCCAGTTTCCATGGCAACCGAACTGATTGGCGTCTTGTTTCTCACAAATTGCTTTTTCAATAAGGTAGGGGGGTGGAGAGGGTGGGGAGGAGGTGACGTCCCCCCAGGGGCCAGAAGAAGATTTTATTTCTTTTAATGACTTCCAGTCAAATTTCATGTTCACTCACTCACACACACACACACATGCATGCACACACACATGCAATCGTGTGTGTGTGCATGTGTGCATGTGTGCATGCTTGTGTGTGTGCTGGTCAGCAGCTGGTTGTTAACGCAGAGCAAATAAAGTTGACATGCTGTCATTGGAGGCGTTTTGAATTCTCCCAGCATGCAATGCTGAATGTTCTCCAGGTGTGTGTGGGTGAGTGTGTGTTTTATTTTAATGAGCCCTGCCGGAGGTCTCATGGTGATGATGTCATCACTGCAGCTGTGACTCATCTTCATGACATGACATGACATGAGAATGTGATGAATGTTTCTGCAGACTGGAGATGGAGTAGTTTATTTCTCAGGCTGACGTGACACAAAACCACAGAAGAAGAAACATCTGTGCAGCTGATTGGTGTGCCTCAGCTTCCAGTTAGACACAAAAAAACGAGTCATTAATCTTCCACATGGCCCTGATTGAAATCAGGTTTCAAACCCATCAGATAACAGCAGTGTCCTCTGAGGACGGTGATTCACACATCTCACATCAGCCCTGATGAGCTACAAAAACAGGTCGAACCAAAATTAATTTACTGACCACAAAATGGTCCGCTATAAAACCACAAACACAAGCCGTGGTTTCAAGGACCCGAGTATTTAGGTTAAAAACCTGACTGGAATTAAAATGCTTTGTGTAAACATACCAGTCAGAGTATTCAGATCCAACCACACTCATCTGGATTAAAATGTCATTATGATCGAGAGGGATGGGTTGTGCCCACTGTTTTTCTCATTAGCATTCAAGAAGACACATATTCCAAAATTTGAGTAAAAACTATTTTTAATGTGCTTTTCGTACGTCACCGTAAAATAATCCCACACTTTCCATTACGGTGTTCTGATGATTTGGCATACCCTGTCAAAATAGCATACCTGAAATCCATATAGCTTTATCTGTCAGTTTAGGCTGCTTCATTGTACTACTGCATACTGTTTTGATTGGTTACAATGGGGTATTTGAAATTACAATTGCTAAATTAAATATTAAAGTTAAACATTATACATTCAATCTCACTCAGTGTGGAAGATGGTGCTGGATGCTAATAACTCAATGTTACGACACGTTTAAATGACCTTACAACTCCACGTGCAAAAAATTAACAGAAAACTACAATATAAGTGCACTTTAATCCCCTTCATCTGGGTTTAAGTAAATTTCCCTTCAGTTAAACAACATTTCCTGAGATTTTTAAAGAATTTAAAGTTATTAAAGAGGGTAAACTGCAGTCAGTAACAAGACAATGTGTTTGTGTTTGTTTCATCGGAAAATCACAGTTTCTGTTTCTGCTGTTGCTCAAAAAAAGTCAGACAGTGGTGCAATTCTGCTCATGTCAAAATTATTTATTTCATTTAAACGTGCTGCATGTAACCATACACCATGATTGGAATAACAGTAAAGGTCTGATCAGAACTGTAACATGCAAGAAGAAAACATGCACGTAAACATGCCCACAGATGTGGGGAATATTTCTGTCGTCTTCAAGATTTTACCAACACTGTCACGGTGGCTTTGTCCTGCCACAACAAACAACTCTGACACAAAAAGAATAAAATAAATAAGCAAAAAGAAAAAAAAAAGTATTGTGGGAAATCTTTAATCATTAATTGAGTTAAAAGCTGCAGGTATAGAGAGAGGAGAAACCGAGCAGGGGAAGCAAGATAGACACCTTTATTACTTTATTAAACTGACTTTAAATGCACCTGAAATTATATTTACCAATAAAACTACACTATTCTAAACACATGTAATCATTTAATGATTGTAAAATGTGCCAGATACCCCAACTGAGTTGAGCCTGGCAAAAAGTAAAAAGTGAGGCGGGAATTGGTGGTGATCCTCAGCTCTCCTCAAAAAATGTGTCTACTGAAAGTCCAGAAGTAAATAAACAATCCAGTTTTTTCTGTCTTTTATCATTTCAGCTGTTGGCATGGCCAGTTTGTTAAATACTAAGTTGCTGCAGTATACCTGATTATATTGTTAGAGCTACACCGGGTTTTTTTTAAGAAAAACAGTGACCCTACTCTCACGTGACTAACCGATGCTCAGCTACATCTTAGTAAATACACAACTGAAAGGTTGTCCGTGTCACTTCCATCTGAAAATGAGCTCCTCTCACCAAGATAATGCATCATTCAGCTTTTAAGAATTGCATTTGTATTAACTTTGTTTCTGGACACCTGATGATTGAAATTCTAAATAAAAAAACTATCAAAAACTTCATAAATTAGAAGCACTCAAAGACTTCTGCCAAGCCATTGTAATTGTTTAATTGTTTAACTTTCCAATGATTTCGTGCATTATTTTAATATTAGAAGCATGATCCAGATCACCCTAAAATCTAATCACTTGTTCTGGATTCTATTTCCTGAAAATTTCAGCAAAATCCCCACATAACTTTTTTAGTAATGTTGCTAACAGACAGAAAGACCAATGCTGCTGAATACATGATCTCCATCTTGGGAGCGGTAATAAAGAGGATAAATAAATTTTGTTGGATTATGTTCAAAGCTGTGACAAAGCACTTATATGCTCAAAATCAGTTTCTCTCTTTGAGTTAATGCCATATTCAGATTTAGCAGCTTATTAGCTCTCACATTAGCAAGTAACGCTAAGATCAGGGGCTCTCAGATTAGCAGCTAACCCTATGACCACGGGCTCTCACATTAGCAGCTAACGCTATGACCACGGGCTCTCACATTAGCAGCTAACGCTATGACCACGGGCTCTCTAATTAGCAGCTAATGCTAGGACCATGGGCTCTCACATTAGCAGCTAACGCTATGACCATGGGCTCTCACATTAGCAGCTAACGCTAGGACCATGGGCTCTCACATTAGCAGCTAACGCTAGGACCATGGGCTGTCACATTAGCAGCTAACGCTATGACGATGGGCTCTCACATTAGCAGCTAACACTAGGACCATGGGCTCTCACATTAACAGCTAATGCTAAGACCGCAGGCTCTCACATAAGCAGCTAACACAGAGAGCCCGAACTTCGCCATGTTCAAATGGTAAATGGTAAATGGTCCATATTTACCATCTTTACTGTACCTGGAACAATACCCAAAGTGCTTTACATATACATCACATTCACCCATTCACACACACATTCACGCACCGATGGTGGAAATAAATACCAAATGTTTTTAAAATAACAGGAAGTGATGTCACCACGCATGTCTAAGCTCTAAAATTAATTTATTTTTGGACTTGTAAATGTAAACAATGATCTTTTGAATATTGCATTTCAGAGGTGTATGTAGATGAATTTTACAGTAATCTGATTACTCTCAGACATTTGATTTTGATGGTCATGTAAACTGTGTTTTAAAAACATTTATCTGAGAATGTCTTTAACATTCAAGAAACATTTAATTGAACTGATTGAAGTTTATTTGAACATAATGACAAATAAAAACAGAAAATAAAATTACATCACCAAAAAAAAAAAAAAAAGTTCAAAAGGAGTGGGTGGAAGCAAAAGCTTATATAATCCCACCCCAGTAAATTACAACAGTATTCAGATTCAATCACATTCTCACTACCACTACCAGTCACTAAACAATCCGATCCATTTTGTTTTTTTTTCTGATTCATTATTTGTGGTAATAACTAGCTCCTTATAATTCTTTCCAGATAGAAAAATATTTGTATCATTCGTAAATAATATTCATTTTAGCAACTTAGAGACTTGAAATATATCATTTATGTATATGTTAAACAATTTGGGGCCCAATACTGACCCCTGGGGGACACCACAGGCAATCTCCACACAGCCAGACAGGATCTCCCATCTTCACAAACTGTTGTCTCTAACACAAAAAACTTGTAATCCAGCTCAGTGCCACTTCCCTAACTCCATACAGCTGCAGTTTATTGAGAAGTAAAGAATGATTTATGGTGTCAAATGATTTTCTAAAATCTATGAATATAGCAATTGCATGTTTTTTTTGATCCAATGCATTATTTATTTCTTCCATTAATGTGAATGATGTTGAACTCTTTACTCTAAATTCATATTGACTGTAGTTCAGTAATTCATATTTATTCAGGAAGTTTTCTAGTCTTTTGTTAAAACGTTTTTCTGGTATTTTTGAGGATTGTGGGAGGAGAGACACTGGCTGGTAGTTTGTGTACTGATGTTTGTTCCCTTGCTTAAATATTGGTATTACTTTAGCTATTTTCATTTTCTGTGGGAATGAGCCAGTTTAGTTTATTAAAAACTAATTGCACCAGGCTGTTGTGTGTATGTGTATGTGTGTGTGTGTGTGTGTGTGTGTGTGTG
>JBAFTA010000025.1:22737851-22761478 GCA_036919975.1 Melanotaenia parkinsoni | reverse complement strand
CCCCCCCCCCCCCCCCTCCCCTCCCCCCCCCCCCCCCCCCCCCCCCCCTCCCCTCCCCCCCTCCCCCCCCCCCCCACCAAGGAAAATAAGATTTTAATACAGAAACAAACTCTTGGACTTCCATGTTTCCTGTCATTGGAAGGTTCTGCTGTGTTATGTAGTGAACAGAACTTTGGGTGGAGTTCGAACTGCCCCTTTAATATAATCAGTGGCAGAAAAACAGAGACCCTGGAGTATTGATCAGTGATCAGCAATCTGCTGCAGGCGGCTTGCTTCTCTGGCATCGTCTATTTTTAAAGGTGTGAAGAAGAAGAAGCAGATTTTGTTTCTATAGTGATAGAGAGTAAAAATACCTTCGTCTGTCCCTAAGCAACAGCACACAGACCAATCATGTCCCCCGACAGGTGAGAAAAGCAGGACGCTTCACTAAGTGTGTTCAGATTGAAAAGAATTCTGGGAAATGAAGTGAAGCTGAAAGTGAAGCTTAAAAAGCCAGAATAATTACTTCTGTTTAGACACTGACTTCACCTGCTGAGACAGCTGAGACGTCCTGACAGGTGAGACAACAGGAATAGTAAGACAACAGGTGAGACATCATGACAGATGTAGTAATATAACGTGACCAGCAGAGGTCAGTAGTCACAATAAGTTCCTCCATCACATATAGTCTCCATAAACCTGGACTTCGGTCTATCTGTTCATCTCGGTTTCAGTTCCTACGGGCTGTTGCTGCTGTTAGCAAAATAAAACAATGAATTCTACGTTCAGTGAATGCAGCATGATGGGAGGTTGTTCCTGGAGATGGAGGTGAGATAGTTCTGCTCTGAGCTGGTTCTCTGATCACAGATGTTCAGACTTAAACTGAGTAACAGATCGTCTCATCTCCATCAGCAGCATCAAGGCAGAGAAAAAATGAGAGAATCACTCTTTTATGGCCCAGATGTGAGCAGAGAATCTGCGTTTTAATGTGTTGAAGAGACACATTGAAGTCAACTGTTACTGTGGACTCAGTTTCCCAGAATGCCACTGCTCAGCTCTGTGCTGACCTGTGCTGGTCAGGACCTGTCAGTGCACATGGAGACACAGCAAAGCTGAGCACAAGGAAAAGAGGCCGATCTACTCAAAGACCTATCAATAATCAGGCTGAAACTTTATCTTTGGATTTTACAGAAAATTATTTCTGCTTTTTAGGACATTTTGATTTAAAATGAAAAAGTTAAACTGCTAAAAGACACCATTTCAGTAATTAAAGTAAATCATTTATTTGTTAATCGTCTAATAAACTCACCAATAATAACCTCTGTAATAAACAGCTGCAGCAAAAACAAACAATAAAACAACAACAGTTAAAAACAAACAAAGTTTGTTTCTATTGTTGCAGAATCATGAATTATCTACAGATCAAGGCTTCAGTCTTCCAGTTTGATCCGGTTCCTCTGCAGCTCATCAATCATCTGACCAACATCTGAACCAAATCAACTGACTGATCAGGAAACAAACTAAAAATACAGAAAGATCAAACAGAAGAGCTGCGATGTGATTGGTGGAAAAAGACATTTATTTACAAAACATTACAGTCACATCAATGAAAAACAAACATGTACAAAAACACAGAACATCTTTTACAAACAAACACAGCTGAAGACAACAGTCACACATTCACCGATCAGTAATCAATAACACCTCAGGGAGATCGTTATCAGTGAGCGCTGGTCATGTGACCTCAGACGGTTCCACCAATTCTTCTGGAGAAAGAAGGAGTCAAATCTGGACTGATTGATCTGATCAGATGGATCTGAAGAGCGGATTAGCTGCCGATCAGAGAAAAATCCCCAAACTCCTGAAGTCAGTCTTAAATTCCCTTTTCTCACAGCAGACACAACAAAGCCAAGAGAGTTAATTTAATATTCAGAGTTTTTAGATTTCACAACTGAAATACATTCCAGAAAAACTGGAGACGTTGGCAAATTAGAGCTAATTATGAGATATAAAAATACATCATTTTAAACAGATGATTTGGTCCAAAAACAAAAAAGATTTTCTCCAGTTTGTCTCTAAATGTGAGAAAATTATAGAACAGTTTAAAAACAAAGTTTCTCAAAGATAGATTAAATAGATTTCCATGTTTGTTTTTCTACTGTCAGAATATTATTAAACCATTCAAGTGTGTAAAGGACAAGGAAGCAAGTCTAAGCTGGACACCGTGAGCTCTGATCCCTCAGATCGACCAGCATCCAGAAGCATCATCATCATTCAACAGGATTACATTCACAGACTTAACGCTGTGTCAACTCCTTTGTCTCGGAGGAATCTGGGATGGACCATCACATGCTGGAAACCCGGATTGTGGTCGGACCAATCAGTGCTCCAGATCTATTTTAGAAAGAAAAATGGGCCAAAGAGCAAAAGGAGCATCAAGGCTGTAGTTAGTGACAAGTCCAATCGCCCGGTTCTGTGAGGTATGAAGTGGGATCAGGGTTCTGCAGTGGTACAGGATTGGATCAAGTTTCAGCAATGGTACAGGGTCAGATCCAGGTTCTGTGACAGTACGGGGCTGGATCAGGGTTCTGCGATGGTCCGAGGCTGGATCAGGGTTCTGTGATGGTACGAGGATCAGGGTACTGTGATGGTATGAGGATCAGGGTTCTGTGATGGTACGAGGATCAGGGTACTGTGATGGTTCGAGGATCAGGGTTCTGTGATGGTATGAGGATCAGGGTTCTGTGATGGTACGAGGATCAGGGTTCTGTGATGGTACGAGGATCGGGGTACTGTGATGGTACGAGGATCAGGGTTCTGTGATGGTACGAGGATCAGGGTACTGTGATGGTACGAGGATCAGAGTTCTGTGATGGTACGAGGATCAGGGTACTGTGATGGTACGAGGATCAAGGTTCTGCGATGGTACGAGGATCAGGGTTCTGCGATGGTACGAGGATCAGGGTACTGTAATGGTACGAGGATCAGGGTACTGCGATGGTAGAAGGATCAAGGTTCTGCGATGGTACGAGGATCAGGGTACTGTTATGGTACGAGGATCAGGGTTCTGTGATGGTACAGGGTCAGGGTTCTGTGATGGTACAGGGTCAGGGTTCTGCGATGGTACGAGGATCAGGGTTCTGCGATGGTACGAGGATCAGGGTTTTGTGATGGTACAGGGTCAGGGTTCTGCGATGTTACGAGGATCAGGGTTCTGCGATGGTACGAGGATCAGGGTTCTGCGATGGTACGAGGATCAAGGGTTCTGGGATGGTACGAGGATCAGGGTTCTGCGATGGTACCAGGATCAAGGGTTCTGGGATGGTACGAGGATCAAGGGTTCTGGGATGGTACGAGGATCAGGGTTCTGCGATGGTACGAGAATCAGGGTTCTGCGATGGTACGAGGATCAGGGTTCTGCGATGGTACGAGGATCAAGGGTTCTGAGATGGTACGAGGATCAAGGGTTCTGCGATGGTACGAGGATCAGGGTTCTGCCATGGTACAAGGATCAAGGGTTCTTGGATGGTACGAGGATCAAGGGTTCTTGGATGGTAAGAGGATCAGGGTTCTGCGATGGTACGAGGATCAAGGGTTCTGGGATGGTACGAGGATCAGGGTTCTGCGATGGTACGAGGATAAGGGTTCTGCGATGGTACGAGGATCAAGGGTTCTGGGATGGTACGAGGATCAAGGGTTCTGCGATGGTACGAGGATCAAGGGTTCTGCGATGGTACGAGGATCAAGGGTTCTGGGATGGTACGGGGATCAGGGTACTGTGATGGTACGAGGATCAGGGTTCTGCGATGGTACGAGGATCAGGGTTCTGGGATGGTACGAGGATCAGGGTACTGCGATGGTACGAGGGTCAGGGTTCTGCGATGGTACGAGGATCAAGGGTTCTGCGATAGTACGTGGATCAGGGTTGAGCGATGGTACGAGGGTCGGGGTTCTGTGATGGTACGAGGATCAGGGTACTGCAATGGTACGAGGATCGGGGTTCTGCGATGGTACGAGGATCCGGGTACTGCAATGGTACAAGGATCAAGGGTTCTGCGATGGTACGAGGATCAGGGTTCTGCGATGGTACGAGGATCAGGGTACTGCGATGGTACGAGGATCAAGGGTTCTGCGATGGTACGAGGATCGGGGTTCTGCGATGGTACGAGGATCGGGGTTCTGTGATGGTACGAGGATCGGGGTACTGCGATGGTACGAGGATCGGGGTACTGCGATGGTACGAGGATCGGGGTTCTGTGATGGTACGAGGATCAGGGTTCTGCAGCATTAATGCAGAAAGGTTTACTGACACTTGACAACATCCGTGCTGTTTTCCACAAGGTGATCAATAACCAGAGTAGCAACAAATAACATAAAAATCAAGCCATTTAAACTGCAATAAAGCCAATAACATACCAACATGTCAATAATGTAATCAAATCCATTTTGATAAGAAAACTACACAAAAATCATGTATTTCTGAGAACAAGTCCTTTTTACATTAATGAGATACATTATTGGTGTTATTACATTTAAAAGGGTTAAAAATTAAGTTATTAGTTGCTACAAACCACATTCCTCTCACATTACTGCAGCATAGCTGAGGAAGAAGAGGGTACGGGGACAGGAAGAAAGGTCTTCAATGCAGAACAAATAAAAGTCAAAGACCCAAAGTGTTTCCTTCTGTTTTCTGGTTGTCGTTTCCTTCTGTTGTTTCTTCTTTCATGTTCTTTACACGTTTTAGTATTTTTATGCAGAAGGAACAGGATTTATCTCAAACTTTCACCTAACAGACCTCTCATCAGCTACAATCACATCATAGTTCCTGGATTCTCCAGACATCCACCATAGCACAGCAAAGAGCAGCTCCAGACTGGTGCAGACCAGATCTATATGGATATTTAACATGTGCTGCTAAGAACAGATGAAATGAGAAGCTAGTGTAAGCCTTGTGAAGACACCATTTACTAACCAAAATCCACCTGAACCGGGCTGAGCCTCTAACTTCAGCCTGAGGGGTGATTTAAGCCGTGTTAGGTTAGCTAAAAGAGCTAATGTTACCTTTTGTTCAAACTTTTGCTCACTGGACAACTGAAAGTCTCCGTTTATTGTTTCTACAGCTGTTTGGAAACATGGAGTTATTCACAAAATCTGCATCTACCAACCTCCAAGAAAAGCCATCAGCAGCTTAAACCTCAGGTAACAATGGGGGAAGGTCTTATAATCATTACCGTTCTAGATGTTTGTAGCAGATGTTTTCTGCTCTGTAAACAGAGTTTAGAGAAAGCATGTACATGCGGTGAGGAACTGATAGATGACATCGGGAATGTTGCACAGCTGCAGGTAATGAGCATTTTTACCCAACAGAGACGTCCTGCTTTAATCTTTGTTGTGGTGGTTTTTGAGATCTTCACCTTCAGACTCTGGATCCGATTCTGGATGCAACATGTACGGCTGGACTTCTTTCTTTATCTTTGTTCATAAGCTTCTGGTTGGTTGAGTGCATTCAGACGTCACCATCGTCCCTTTACCAGCCCACTCAGAAAGCTTCTACAGAACAATCACAGAGATTCCACTTTCATTTAAGAGTGTTTGTTTTCTTCCACAACGTCCAAACTTTTTTGATTTGTCGTCTTGCAGGATTTATCTTTCACACTTGTGTACAGAGAAAACCCATCAGCAGCTTTAGTCTCATCCAGATTGTCATCGCTGGTTCAACCCAGAGAAGTTCTGTGGTTCCGGATCAGGAACCACGGAGGGAACAAACATATCTCAGAAGCCATGTTTAATAAACAATAACCATGAACAAACATGTCCGACACAGAACTCTGTTCATGTGTGGTTCTGTTTGGGTCTTAATGACCACTGCTCTGTTATTACAGACACGTGGACCTACAGCGCCCCCTGCTGACCATCTACTGGTTCTTCTCTCCAAACCAGCTGAGGGAGACAAATGTGTGTTTTCAGCAGCTACTGGTGGCTGTCTGGCGGTTAAAGTGGACCATTTCTCTCTTGTCTGAGCAGAACCAGAAATCTGCAACAATAAATTAACAATAAACTCATAAACTCAGTGTTTACATTGAATCAACAGATGGACAGAAGTCCCGCCGCCTAGACTGGACTGAATGATTTCTGTGACGCATATTTTGCTGACAAAACTTCTGCAGTGATGAAATATTTGTGGTTGGATCTGAGTAGGTGGTGTTTCTGACCAGAGAAGACCTCACAGAGAGTATATACAGAAGTAAAACTAGAACCACAAGGTCCTATGCTAAACACAAAGTCATGTTTAAACTAAGTTCACACTCATTTTAAATGTTGTACAAATCAGGACATCATAAAAACCATCTGCTCTTCATGAGGTGTTAAAGAACAGATCAAACCTGTCATCAGTGAACAGAAAGTTAAGAGTCAGTAGCAGCTAGATGTTGGATGAAAGCTTCAACAAGCTGCTGGATCATCAGACTGATTCTGACTTCTAGCTTCTGTCCAGTAAATAGAGACACATTGAGATCTGTCGGCTTGTTTATCTGAAACAGAATTTAACAGCTGATGTTTTTTATTACAGCCTGAAATTTACAACATTTGAGCTGAAAGGACTTATTTTCTCACATGACTAATGTTTCATAGAAACTGGTCCAGACACCTGAACTGATCCGAGTAGCACACTTCTTCCATCTAGAACTGGTGTGGGCAGGTTTGGTCCTAAAGAGCTACAGTCCTGCAGGTTTTCCCTGCTCCAACACACCTGCAGGATGACTATCTAGGACCGAACTTGTCTACTCCTGGTCTAGAAGAATGAGGTTAGCTTAAAATGAAGGATTAGGTTCGCGTGTCTTTGCTCCATACCGCCTCCACATTTTAATCTGGAATCTGAGACCCTTCAGCTGGACGTCATCTGAAGCCACCGAGTGAGAACAGTCTGATTCAGACGGAGCTGCAGATTGTCACCAAGCTTTGACGTCACAGGAAGGCACTGCTAACACTGAACCTGCAGGTTGAGCCTGAACACGTGATCCGGACAGGTCGTCCTATTCCTCACAGTCTTCCTCACGTGTCCTCTGCTGCTTCATCTTCACACAGATGAACACAAAGTGACAGACAATGATCAGAGGTGATGTTCATAAAACAGTCCAACAGTGGGAACCTGACATGTTCTGAGATTCAGTCTGCTGGAAGAACCACCCAAAACCAGTCCAAACTGGTCCAAACCAGTCCAAACTGGTTCCTCAGGTCGCTGAGGCTCTGCCGAATCCCACCACAGCACCACACTATGATCACATGACTGATTTACACACACACCTGCACAGGTACAGAGCGTCAGAACACAAAGTTCCAGTCAGAGATATGACATCATTACATGACATCACTCGACGGGCACGCCGTCCACGCTCTCCTGAGAGATCTCAGAGTCCAGGGAGTAGCAGGAGCTGCCGTTGTCCTGAGCGTCCCTGTTGGTATCTTCAGAGAGCGTGGCAGCTGAGGCCCCTCCCCCTACGTCAGCCCCGCCTTCGCAAAAGTGGGCGGAGCCCTGGAAGAGCTGGCTGCAGAGACGGTTGTAGCGGTGGTAGCGGCCGGGCTTGCCGGTGTGGGTGTACATGTGCTCCTGCAGCTGGCTCTTGTGGGAGAAGCGCATGCTGCAGACGGCACAGGCAATCTTTCGTTTCCGTGAGTGCATGACAGCGGGGGCGGGGCTAACCCCTCCGCCAACCCCACCTCCACCACGACTCCTCCTCAGCTCTGCTGCTAGCTGGTTAGCCAGCGCCTGGCTCTGCCTCAGCGCCTCTTCCAGACAACCTGCGTCCAGCTGCTCCTGAGCTCCTGGGGTCCCTTCCTCTGCGCCGGTGTCCAGCTCGCCACCTTGCGACAGGCCCTCCATAAGGCGGGCTGGATCAAGGGCGTGGCTGAACAGGTGCTCCTGTAGGCCCTCTGGCGAAGAGCAGCGCTCTCCACAGCGGGGACACAGCAGGACCAGGGGCCGGTCTTTGAAAAGAGACACCTGACTAGGACTGCTGCCTTGAGCTGGGGATGGAGACCCCACCCCTGGCCCTTCTTCACCATCCTCCTCCTCATCCACACGTTCCTGCTTGATACGATTTGAAACATCCGAGTCGTCTCCAGAAGCCGCAGAACAGACGTTACGTAGCGACGAGGACTGATGGTCCAAAGGGACGCCCTCCAGTCCGACTGCGAGGGACAGCTGGGAGTGGGAGCGCACTCGGCTTGAAGACCGCCCATCCTCCGGGGCTCCACGGGACACTGTGGTGCTCTTTGGGGCTCCTGGTGTCTCCTTGTTGGCCAGCTGGGAGGAGATCTGGATGCCGTAGAGGTTGGACATGCGGACCACATCTGTGGTAGCGTCCACGTTACCCTCGCCAGGTTTCCGGCACAGCTGGTAGGCATGAAGGAACTTGATGCCGTCCTGCAGCCGGCTCTGGTCCACCTGCTGTTTGGGACACATGCCGGTGTACATGATGTGCAGCAGGTAGCTGAAGACGTCCGGCTGGATGTCGGTGGGCTGAATCTTTATACACTCACTGAGGACACAGAAAAACACGTCAGACATCAGACACCGATGGACGGGATCAACTGATCCAGATCATCTGATCAGGATCAACTTCTTCAGGATTAACTGATCAAGATCGACTAGAACGGATCATTTCAGCAAGATCAGGTGGATCGGATCAGGATCGGGTAATCTGGATCAAGAAAATCAGGTAATCAGGATCAATTAGACAGGATCAATGTTTTAAATTTGAACATAAAAATCTCACCTGGATGAATTAGGAATTATTATTCATTTTTAATATTTTCTATGTCGTTTTCATATTTACCAAATTCCCCCTGCTGGCCAGATTGGACCCTCTGGTGGACCAGATTTGGCCTCTGGGCCGTATCTTTAACCCCGTTTTCCTCAACAGGTCCGGTCAGGTTCGGTCCGGTACAGGTCGGTATGCATTTTTTCACATTTCCACAGAGAAAAACTGGAAAGGGTGCCAGAATATCCGAGATGATAGATGAGATTTACTGAACCAAACCGTCCCACACCGACCTAGTCCTGCTAAAAGCCCATTTCCACCAGCACCCCTGGTTTCCAGTGTCCAGTTCAGAAGGTTGTGATGCAGGTCCAGGTAGCAGCCAGAACCACATTGGACTGAGGAGTCCAAGTTCCAGATGCTCTGATAAAAAAAACTCCACAATCAGGTCTGAAACATCGACCTCCTTGTTTCCTTCAGACCTGCTGATCTCCTGACAGAACTGGGTCAGAGTTTTGCTGCAGAACCTGAACGACCTACTAGAGCAGGGCTCCTCAACTCTGGTCCTGCAGGTTTTAGATGTTTCTCTGCTTCTACTCACCTGGCTCAGATCAATGGATCGTTGAGCAGAACTTCACAACAAGCTGTTGGATCCATTTCCTTTGAATCCGGTGTGTTGGAGCAGGGATGCACCTAAAACCTGCAGGACTGTGACCCTCCAGGCCCAGAGTTGATGAGCCCTGCACTGGAGTCTTACAGTAGATGTGAGATGTGTGTTCTCACCTGGACTGGTGGATGAAGATCATCTTGAAGTAGTTGGAGAAGGCGGCCAGCACGGCCCGGTGAGCTTTGAAGTAGACGTTTCCGATGGCGACGGTGCAGTCACACAGGAAGCCGAACTCTCTCTGCACGTTGAGCTGCTGCAGCAGGAAGAGGCTGTGAGACGACACCTCCATGACCCGTCTGAAACACACACACGGGTTCTGAGTCCTCACATGAAACCAAATCACACACATTTTCTCCTGGAAACATACAGAATCTGAATCGGAGGCCAGAACCCTCGACCTGATTCCAAAGTTCTTCTTTATTCTGTTGTTTTCAGCCAATTTATTATTTCCTTTCTGTTCCGGTTTTTAAAGACCTGGTTCAGAACTGTAGTCATAGAACCTCTGCAGTTTGTACTGGAGCCACGGTGATCTCCACCTCTGCACCATCATGTTTAATGCAACACTGATCATTCGTCACATCGATCCTGTTCACACACAGAACCCTTAAACTAGACCGGTTCTGGTGTGTCAGACTCCTCCTGTGCATCAGTCACGGAGGAGAAGAACCTTCCAGAACCTGGACCAGATCTCTGCTGTGGCTCTTCAAAACATCCAGAATATTATATAAACACAACAAAGCGTGACCACAACGTGCAGGTGTCTGTTCCCAGTGACACTAAAACTAAACAACAAACAAACAAACACCAACACAGATAAAAAAAAAAAAAAAGAAAACGTGCACGCGCAGACACCTGTCCTTAAATCAGGGCGCTGTGATGTCAGTAAGCCACCAGGCCCCGCCCACCTTTAACATCAGCTCAGGTGCAAAACATATGACCCTGAACATCTGGACACGTGACCTCTGACCTGAGTGAAGGTCATCTGCAGGACACGCACGCACGCATACACGCGCGCATGCACACACCCACACACAAAAGAGGATGACGAGGGTGATGAAGAAGCATTCAGGTGTCTTTAAGCCACTGGAAACCGTCCGTGACCTAAACACACCGGAAACCAGACCTCCGCGCGCCCCAGCGACACCACTGCTTCGCGCGTGCACGTCGCGTCGCGCCCGCCGGGCTGGCTGCATCCTCCTACATCCTCCTCCCTTTCATCCACATTCACCAAAACACGCTTGCCTCATCAACCGCACGCGCACATACAGGTGCGCGAGCGTTCGCCCTGCGCCCCGCACGCGGCCCCTGTCTGCGAGTGGCGCGCACGCGCGCCGATAATCAGCCTCTTACCGCAGAAACGAGCAGATTGTCTTCAGGAGTCGATTTGTGCTGCAGACACGATCTCGCGGAGAGCCGCGTCACGTCTCGCGAGAGGAAAGGTCAAAGGGGCTGGTCGCGTGATCCGGCTATGGAACCGGTGACATGTAATCAATAATCAAATAATCAATAACAGACCATTTGTTAGCTGGAGATGCAGCAGAACAGATCAGTGAGATCAATAATCAGTGATTAGAGAGGAAACAGCTGCAGAAAGACCCGGATCAGAACCAGAACACCAGCTGCTGGGTCCACAAGCAGTTCTTAAACTCAGCACATCTGACTCACAATACCAGAACTGAATTCCAGGTTCTGGGTTAGTCCAGAACCTGGAAGTCATCTAGAAGAGGTCCAGTCCTCAGTGGTTTTCATCCAGTTCAGGGACTAAACAGAACCTTTCTGTAGCAACTTTTATGACACATTGGCTGAAACTTTTTTTTATTATTTTAATTGTTTTGTTTTCTCATTGTTGTTATTTATTTTAGTTGTATTTTGTTTGTAAAAAGCTTCGGGCAGCAGAGGCTGTTGGGAAGGTGCTACATAAATACATTTAACCTTGAACTGGAAAACTGGATTCAGCCAAGTTCGTTCCAGATTCAGCCTAAAATTAAATCAGGAACGACCTACAGACGCTTCATCTTTGTCTTACTGAAAAATGAACCGACATCAGAAAACTTTGTTACTTTTAATGATGTTTGTGTTGTTGTGTGATCTGAAGACTGAGTTGCTTTCCAGGGATAAATGAAGTGAATCTGAAAAACTGAGAGAAGATTTAATAGATGCTCTGACAGATAAATTCTGTACCACATCAAATGTGCAGAGTGAGACGTCAGTAGTTCATCACACCTCTGAATTAAATTCATTTACAGTTTCTAGAAATCCACTCAGAGTGAGACCTCCTCGCTGTTCGCTGCTCTGATGAATCTGGTGGACATGAAAAAACAAACATCTTTTCTGATTAAAATCTACAAACTAACGTATTGTAACCAGTTAATTTATTTTTATTTGAAAGGTTTAATTTACTCAAATGACTAAAATGATCTGCACATACTAATAATGAGAAGGATTTACAAGTAAACGTTTAAGACTTAGTCAGTCTTCTCAGAGATGGACGTCCAAACAAGTTCAGCCCGACGCCAGATGTTCAGAGAAACTAAAAAACCAGAGAGCTACGTCTCAGACGCTCCTGGCCTCTTCATGTTAAATACTTCATGACAGTACAAATAAAAATGGACTGAACAATCTGACAAATTAAAAACTAAGTTAAAAATTAATGAAAAGGTTAAAAACAAATAAATAAAGTTAAAAGAATATTTTTGAACAGTTCTTTAAAAAAATCTGAAATCAGTGTGGGTTCTCAGTCTAAATGGCTTGTTAATAAATCTGGTGGTTTGTTCTCGTATTGACTGTGCCGCCTGCCTCAGGGCAGAATGTAAACTAAGTGATGTCCAGGGTCCTACTTGATGTTTATTACTCTCTAGTGATAACGGTTGTTTGTAATGAGGGGAGGAGGCAGCCGATGATGTCCTGGGCCATATTGGTGATTTTCTGTGTGCCCCCTGTCAGGACACAAACTAAAGATGCTTAGATTGTTCCTGTCCAGGACCTGTGTCCTGTAGACATTGTTGTGCCTTCTTATTATTATTTTTTTTTTTTTTTTTCAAATTATTATTTTGCCTTTAATACAAGTTTAACTCATTAAGACACGAGGTCTCATTTCCAAAAACTTTTCTGCAAATATATTGTGTGTGTGGTGTTTATGGACCATAGGAGGTTATTTCTCATACATTTGAAGTGAGAAGTTTTAGATCAGTAAGGATTACCAAAATTATTTCTATTTCCTAAATGACATCTCTGGTGTAGCCTTATAAAGCTCAGGATGGAGGATTGAATCAGAGAGAAGATTTGATCCATTCTGACGGTTTCCTTATACAGGTAATTATATTAATAAATATATTAATGAATTGGAGGCCCCGGAGAAGATCAAGGACATGATGGATGGAGTATGTCTCTCAGCTGGCCTGGGAGCGCCTTGGGAATCCATCAGGTGGAAGAAGTGGGAGAGAGAGGGAAATCAGTCTGAAAAGTCCGTTTGAGCTGATGCACCTGCGGCCTAACCTTGACTAGCGGTAGATAATGGATGGATTTGTTTAAATTTTATTATAATTTGACTATAGTTAATTGGAATGAATTGACCCACTTTGGAATTAATTGGTCTGTGTCTGTAAAAGTGTCTTGGATGAACAAAAAAGAGGGGAAGCGATTATTTTACTTTGAAGGCTGCGCTTGTGACCGGAAGTCTTTTATTTTGGCTTCCTCGCGTGACGGAGCGGCAGTCTGCGCGGAAGTTCTTTCATCCTGCGGGAGGAGAGGAAGAAGAGGTTGATCTTCGTCTCAACTTTCCGCCTGAACACAACAAACTACCCGGGGAGGAAACTCCGGCGCCCCGGGAACATTCGCTCTCCGCCGCCGAAAACAGCAGCTCCTCCGCGGGCTTATAGAACTCACGGTGAGTCCGCGACTGCTTGTCCGGCCTGTTGAGTTCTCTTGCCGGGGAAAGACAGTAAAAAGTCCCTGCGGCCTGCTGCTCTTGGTGCTAGCTGAGTGCGGTGGCAGTGCGGGGGCGGCGGGGCTGTTTGCGGGAGAGATTTGGTTCACTTGCGTCAGTTATTGTCGGGAACGGGTCTAACATCCGGTCCAAATTTTCAAAATAAAATCTGGGTAATTAACTCGGTGTTGTTTAATGGCTCGTTGAAAGAAGCTTCACATTAACACCGTATTTAACTTGTTGTAAATATTAATTATACTTTTATGAGTAGATTACCATCAAACGCATCCGTCCGCAGGTTTTTTTCACACCACTAGGGCATAAGTTCTTTTTTATTTTGGAGGTCCAGCTGCTGAATTTCCCGGTGTTAGAGATGCTAACAGTTATTAGCTTCTTTTAGCTAGCCGGAGCTGTAATCTCCATTTTATCTCTTCCTCTGTCCTCCCCAGCACGACCTGTCCGACCTGCTTCATGCGGGCCCCCCACTGCGTTTGGCAGTGCGCGTGGCCGTTGTGCGGGAGCCGCAGTTATCAGAACCAGGGTGACAGGACGATCTTATTTCACGGTGTTTCAGTGCAGAGTTTGGTGGCAGGCTGTACAACGGTTCAGGTGTGCGGCTTTGACCCACCTGAGCTGCGCGCGGTTGGACCGGCGGACCTTTCAGCTGAAAGACGAGCCTGTAATCTGATTAGGAAGAAATGTGCTGGTTCAGTTCTGACTCAGCAGATGCAGGAACCACTGATGATGCATGTGAACACAGATCAGTTCTGGGCTTCTTGGAGTAGTTTAGCCTTATGAGGGTGTGAACCTGAACCGGGGTGACGGGCTCCACCATGGTAGTTCTGAACTTTCTTTGTTGATCACATATACAGTGAGATTTAAGCGTCATGGGACTCTTACTCAGCACAAATCAGCTGATTGATAAGATCAGTGTTGACTGCAGAGATTAGAAGATTATGTCATCAAGACCAGATAGCAATCAGAAAACTGTTTCTGTGAAGTTGCAGGAACTCTGAAACATTTATCTGTCCTCTAAGAAGGCGGAAATCAGCTCTGATTCATTTACTGACTAAATAGTCTTTTTTTTTTGTCAATAGGGGCGTCACGATCACTTGATTTCACAAATAATCCCTGTGTTAATAAACGGGAAAGTCCCCTTAATATTGTCACTTTCCATAAAGGATTTTGTCTGAAACATTTCAGCAGATCCTGCATCTTGAAACGACATGTGTGTGTTGCCTTTTCATTCTGTACAAGCTGGAGGAGGGCCGTGTTGGACGGCAGAGGAAGAGTTATCTCTCCAAACAAATGGAGTAAGTCAGAGATCACCAACTCCAGACCTCTTGGGCCAGTGTACTGCAGGTTTTAGATGTTTCCCAGCTGTAACACACCTGACTCAAATAATGTGTTGTTAAGAAGCTTGTGCAGAACTTGACTACAAACTGTTTGTTAGGGTGTGTTGCAGCAGGGGAACATGCACCCTGCAGAGCACCGGCCCGAGAGGCCATTTTTCTTCTTATTAAAGACAAACACCATGCGGTCATTGAGGAGGAGGTCTCACCAACCTGTAAAGCATAACAAAAGTTTTAGAAAAAGGATGAAATACATCAGTTTCACCATTAAACACCCGATTTGTACAATAAAGTAAATGTGCAGTAACTTGGTTAAGTGATGGTAATATTTCCCTGATGTAGCATTAAATTAAAATGTTATTGTCATTTACAATTTTATATTTATGTACAACATGGGTTGGGCTTTTTGTTTACAGATTGACCGACTGGCGGGAGGTTGGTGCCTTTAGTCATCAGTGTGCAATGATCTGTAGAAGAAACAGGATTAATGGTGCGTTCAATAAAGCTCACCAACCGATGCAGTAAAAATGGCTGTCCAACAACGGTTTACACCAGCATAAACGATATCTACGCTAAACAAAAACAAGCTGCACATGTAGGAAACACATTCACAACGTTTCTTACAGAGTACAGTGAAGTCATGGTTTACCGTCCTCGTCTTTCGTATTCTCATGTGATCGTTTCCACATACTGGTTCACTAATGTTCTGTAAAGAGACCTCGCGAGGAAAACAAACTGCTTCCTGGTGACGTGCACATGGGTTTTGTTAACTTTCCGACTTGCCAACAACATCGCTCTTAGCTAGGATGTCATTCCCACATCCGACGTCCGAGCTGTGAGTCAAATTGAACGCACCATTAATTTCACACGTTTATTTCCTCTCTTCTAGTTTTATTTGTGTCACACAGCAGCTGGACGTCAAAGCTAGCTGATGTGTTTTTACATTATCTGTTGAAACAAATGTTTAGAAGTATTTTTATAATGTGGTTTCTCTGGTCCACATAGAAGTCCTGTAGTCTTTCCGTCTGTTTTCTCTCCAGAGTTAAATGTAGGATTTATTTATTCTTTACAGAGCAGAGGGCATTTAGCTGGAATGAAACTTTTTGGTTATTTGTCTTATAAGGAGTGTTGATGTGGTTTTACATGTTTATAGCGTAGTGAAATGAATTGAAATAAAATCGGGATTATTTCTTTGACAGTAATCGCACCAAAAAGATCTACAATCGTGACGTCCCGGGCAAATATTCGTGTGAACATGTTAAATGAAATGACATTTTTACGAGCTGTACTTCCATCACAGCTGTTCTCAAAATAAAAGCGATATTTCTAAAATGTCGACAAAAGATTTGCAGGCGTTTCCATTAAATGAAACTTTTAAATTTAACCGTTAAAATCTCGTCCCGCGAGACTCCACTTTCAGGATTTCTTATTCTTTGTAAAACTCTGCATTTGTTTGCTATCAGTTTTTTTCTTTAATTGTTTGTAAAAAGATTCCCGTCTCCTCCCTCGTCTACTCATGAACCGGTCACGTGACCCCTTACGGGGAAAAAGTGTTTCCATCACACTTCGGTGACATGCTTCTGTATCGACTCGTCTGAAAAACCAGCGCATGAGAGCGTAAAACGAGGTTTTTCAACATGTAGGTGTCTTTTTTTTTGCGATGTTTAGGTTTTGCACAGTTCTTGTTGTAATGGAGACGCACCTACTGATGTGGTCACTTCCAGCTTACAGTGCAGACGGATCATCAAAGGGATCAGACTGCATTCGTGCACGGATCGATGTGGTCGTGCATGAGGAGTTTTGAGACTCCTGTGACGCCTCCAGATTCTAGTTTAGAAATACATGTGGCATCCAAGCTGGCGGAAAGCTGGTTGTTTAGATCGTAACCAGCATCACGTATCACCAGTTAAATAAAACCCAGACATCCCAGCATTGATCAGTGGCAGTGCTGCTGAGTACGGCGGCAGGAAGTAGCTCCACCATGACGTTAACTTTCTGTCTCATCAAGTTACACAGCGTCTCATGTTTGAGTAAAACGTCTCCCACAGACTTCACAAATATTAATCTCTGATATTAGGACAAAAATAAAGAGAAAGCTAAACAACTAGAAGAAATTATTATAGATGAAAATCTGATTAAAATCCAGATGACCCACAGGTACTTAAACACATCATGTGAGTCTGGAGGCATCAGCGGAGTCTCAGAGCTCCACGTGATCCGTGCACACGTCTGATCTGTGAGGATGAAGGTAAAATCTGTGTGAAATGTTTGTGTGAGTAGACTGGTTATGTGGAGACAAACACATTTACAAGAAGCCAAAGTTATACTTAGATTATTTTACACGTTTGAAACGCGGTCAGATGAAACAGGTGTGTTCAGTTTTCATTACCATGCCGATCAAGGACGACAAACAGCAATTTTCAGGCTTGACACACTTGACCATGACAGCCATTAGGTGTGATGAGCATCAGCATCAGTCTGCACATGTTTCAGATCCAGGATCAGATTCAGAGTCAGAACAGCCGTCTGATATTAGAGATGTGAGCATAGTTTAACAGACTTCCTTCGTAAAAGCTGGTTAATTATCATCGGCAGCTCGTGTGACCGAGTGGAGCATCGTCACTCACAGAGGATCTTTGGTTTGTAGAGATTTATACTGACAATGAAGCACAGCACAGTCCAGAACCCGATCCAGATCAGAGGATTGGTCAGTGTGCTCTGGTTCTCTCAGACCTGAGCTCTGGTCTGATGAACCAGGACTCTCAGACCTGAGCTCTGGTCTGATGAACCGTGTGAAAGTTTCCTTTTCTGGTGTGAAGACGATGCGAGGCGATGAGAAATCCCCCAACTCTCGGGTGAAATAAGATCTCTGATGATTCAGGTTTAATCTCGATGAGTCATCTCAGGACTGTGTCGGTTCTGAGACGCTCTGCAGAGCAACCACAGCAGAGCAAATAATGACTGTTTCTTCTTCTTCTTCGGTTTCCAGGGCGATGGCGCGGCCGAGCCACAGCGATCACGTCCTTCAGCAGCTCAACAACCAGCGGGAGTGGGGCTTCCTGTGCGACTGCCTCATCGCCATAGGTGACATCTACTTCAGGGCGCACAAGGCCGTCCTGGCTGCCTGCAGCTCTTACTTCAGGATGATGTTCATCCGGGACCAGCAGGGGGCGGGCCGTCTGGACCTGAGCAACATGCAGATCAGCGCCGAGTGTTTCGACCTCATCCTGCAGCTCATGTACCTCGGACGGATCGTCGTGGGAAGCTACGAGTTCGAGGAGCTGAAGGCGTCCATGGCGTACTTGCAGATGTACTACATCCCTGATTCGCTGGAGGACCTCAGGGACATCAGGAGTTCCAACCTTACCCCATCTTCTTCAGCTTCCTCATCCTCTTCATCCACATCCTCTACCGGACTCGCTGGTGGTAAAATGATGTTCGGAGTCCGGATGTATGAGCTGCAGAAGCCTGCAGCCCAGGAGGGCGAGCGCTCGGTGAAGGCAGCGAGCAGCAGCAGCAGCGGGCGTCCAGCTGTACCTGCCGCGGTCAGCAAGCCAGCAGGGGCCGAGGAGGCGGTCACCGCTCCTCTGATAGTGGCCCCGCCCACTGCAGATGGAGCAGTCGAACAGCCATGTGACCTCAGGAAGCGGTCTGGCGGCAGGAGCTCGGCTCTCAAAGACCGTCCCAGATTCGGCCGCACCTACACCTGTGATGACTGCGGCTTCGTCTTCAGCTGCGAGAAGCTGCTGATTGAACACATCCTGACCTGCACCAACCGGAAGGCTTTCCATCCGCCCCGAGGGAACATGGAGGGCGACAACGACTCCAGCAAGGCGGAGAGCTCAGCCTCTGAGAGCATGGAGGAGCACCGGGTCGTCTGTAAAGGCGAGGATGACCCCGACCTCCCCATCAGGTCAGTGGCGGCCGGGACGGATGGCGAGCCCGGGTCCACCAGGAGCATCAAGACGGAGCCGGAAGAAAACGTGTTCCCTGAGATTGAGATGGTCCGAGTTGGCGACCATGTTTCCAGGAACTGTAGCAAACGTAAAGACGCGCTGAGAGAGAACATGGAATCAGACCGTGAGCCAGAACCTGGCGTGTCGGGTCTGGAGAGCAGCGGTGAGTCGGCAGAGGGTCACCCGTCGAGCAGCAACGACTCCGGAATTCCCTCGAAGCTGCGGAAGGTCAAAGACGAGCGGCAGGACAGCGACTGCGCCCCCTGCGAGCTGTGCGGCGCCCCGCTGACGGAGGAGGACCGCTCGGCCCACTACCTGTCCAACCACATGGGCCACATCTGCGCCTGCGGCAGGTGTGGCCAGGTGCTGATCAAAGGCCGGCAGCTGCAGGAGCACGCCGAGCGCTGCGGCGAATCCCACGGCGGCGAGTCGGACTCCCACGGCGAGGACGAGTCCTCGCTGCTGGGGGAGCCTCAGGGGATGGAGGAGGCGGACCTGGCGTGCCCCCATTGTGGCCTGCTTTTCCAGAATGAGAGCCTGGCGCTGGATCACGCTCTGTCCTGCCACGACCAGGAGCTGTTCCGGCCCGTAATCCTGGAGGAGGGATCAGAACCGGATCACCGCCGGAAACACTTCTGCAGCATCTGTGGCAAAGGCTTCTACCAGCGCTGCCACCTGCGGGAGCACTACACCGTCCACACCAAGGAGAAGCAGTTCACCTGCCAGACCTGCGGGAAGCAGTTCCTCCGGGAACGCCAGCTCCGCCTGCACACCGACATGCACAAAGGAATGGCACGCTACGTGTGTCCCGTCTGCGACCAGGGAACCTTCCTCAAACACGACCACGTGCGACACATGATCTCGCACCTGTCGGCCGGCGAAACCATCTGCCAGGTGTGTTTCCAGATCTTCCCCGGTGGCGAGCAGCTGGAGAAGCACATGGACGTCCACCTGTACATCTGCGGCGTCTGCGGGGAAAAATTCCGGCTCCGGAAAGACATGAGGAGCCACTACAACTCCAGACACACCAAGAGACTATAGAACGTTACAGAGAAGCCATAAATGTGAGAACAAATCGTGCACTTGAACACCAAAATGACTTTTTATCTGCACTTTTAGATGTTTGTGTGACCGCGGCAGGTGGCTGGTGATTGGCTGCTTGGATACTGGTGGGCGGAGCCTTGGGTTTCCTGCTCTGTTTGTAGAGAATTTCCTTCCTGTTAGACTGAGTTCACTCTACATGAAATATGAGATTTACATTTCAGGAACTTTAACGGGTTCTAGAAAAGTTCTCCAGCCGCTTCAGAACCAGAGAATCTGTTATCAGAACCTCAGTGATGAATTTACAAAAAACATTTTTACCAAAGTTAAGTTTGCTAATGGACTCATCAGGTGGATCTGGACCAGTTCCTGACTCCCCCCGGATCTTCTGTAGTTAGAGTGGTGCTGAACTTCAGAGTCATGTGTGACGGGTCAACTTCCTGTATCAGAGACAGGACTCGGGGGGCCGCTATCCTGCAGGTTTTTGTTGTTTCCCAGCTCCAACACACCTGATTCAAGTCAAATGAATCCAACAGCTTTTTATCAATTTCTTCACATCAACCCTGTAATTTCAGTCAGGTGTGTTGGAGCAGGGAAACAACAACCTGCAGGAGAGCAGCCCTGGAGGACTAGATTTTGACACCTGTGTTCTAGACGGTCCAAATCCTGCTCCATGGCCCAGTTCCCCGTGTCCCGCTTCACGTTTGGTGCCTTTACTGTCACACTGTCCGCAGGGATGCATGATGGGTGGACGGGTAGGCACAGGTACCAGGCCCACCCCATCAAACTAGACCTGAAAAACCCCAATAAAACACTAGAATCAGAACCGAGCCACTGGACTCCACTGTCAGGCCTTGTGAGCCCTCTTGTCCATGCACTTCTGCCAAATCAGAACCAGTTCTGGTCCATTTCAGCAGCTCAGAACCAACTGAATTATTAGAAACATCCAAAACCAAACTTTTATAATCCAGATCCAGAATGACTCGTACACCCCCTTAGAACATTTTGGAACCAGAACCAAACCAACAGTGAGCGGTTTCCAGCTGAACTAGCCGAACATTTCAGTCCAAACCAGTTTAACTAGATCTCACAAAACCATTCTTAAACTATTCCAGAACAGTCATGGTCCGTCATGGCTTAAATTCCAGTTCTGGTTCAGAGTCTGTCTCTGATCCTGGTCCTGTTGTCGGCCCAGATCTTGTCTCAGGTTCTGGTTCAGGGAGCAGACTGTCAGCCATGTTTAAAATCCAGAACCAGCATGGCGTTTAGTCGGTCTGATCCAGGCCAGACCTGATTATGTGGGTCTGTGGTGGGAAAATGGTGCTTAGAAGGTTCTAAAGTTGAACTAGCTCTGAACTGGGTCCAGAACTGGCTCTGAACTGGATCCAGATCCAAGCAGGTAAAGGGGTGTAAAAGCTTGAGGCCAGAGGTCGCTTCAACAGTTCTGCTGGGACAATCACTTCATTTGGATCAGAACCGCGAGGTGATCCGTCAAACTAAAGCAGATTTTCTGCTGCAGGAACCTTTAAACACTAGTCTTGCTCCAGCAGTTCTTCAGGTTCCTGCAGCAGGAACTGTACAGGTTCTGGATCCAGGCGCGGAACCATGAGAACGGTCCTCTAATAAACGGCTGGGTGTGAGTTCAGGTTGTTGATGTTCTGCTGTGTGAAAACGGGCCTTTTCAAGCTCCAAATAAACCAAGTGAACTTCTGTTTGTGTCATTAGTGTGTTCAAATCAATCTTTATTGTTCCTGTAACAGCTGCAGTACACAGAGTGTCCAGACGAGGGCGCTGCAGGAGCACCTGCTCAGCTCTCCACCTTCTGACCTGCTCCTGCATGTTTACTCAGATTTCAAGCACCACCTCAGGGATGAAGAAGAAAACACTGAAGTCACCAAACTTCAACAAAAATTCTGCCTTCAGGTTTTTTCTGTAAATTTTCAGAAGCTCTAGACTAAAAACTGAAAGCACATGAAGCGAGATGACTCGAGCTGCATCTCGGGATCTGCCTCACGTTTCCATCTGGTCTATGTAAGCTGCACACTTCCTGCCTTGTTTGCTTCACTGCTGCCCTGCACATTGCCTGCTTAGCCCCTCTGCTACGCCAGCATCCACCTGTAGGGTCGGTGCAAAACAACATGTTCAGAATTTACTTCAATATTTAACTAATTCAAACAAACGTATGAACACGGAGCGCTGGGAATGGAGCCAAACAGGCAAACTACACTTTATCAACTTGTGACATGGCTGAGCTAATATTGGCCCCTAATTACTAAAATAACAAAAAAACATTAAAAAAGTCCAAAAAACGCTGGGTCAGTGACTCTTGTCCCACATGGTGGCGTTCCCATTCATCCCATCACTCTTAAAACAGCACTGAGGACAACAAATGATAAGATGTTATTTTGTTCCATTTCTCCTGCAAACACATCTGCAGGTGTTTACCAGTACGGGGTTGATTCAGGTCAGGACTGCAGGCTGGACGCTCCAGTACCCTCCTCTTCCTCAGCCATGCTGCTGAGGTGGTTCTTCCTCTACCACTTGAATTCTCCATCCCTGGAAAAGATGAAGGCAGCAGATGTTGAGCTCCATTTTTTGCCTCCAAATCCAACATTTTCTTAAACGCATCCAATGAGACCAGGTCATGAAGTTTCAGGTCTTAGTTTGTTCCAAGCAAAGGGAGCAGCAGACAAGAGGAACCCTTCATCCATCTCGGTTCGCTCGTCAGGCGTTTGAAAACAACAGACGTTGAACGAAGTGCTGTCCAACCTGAAAACAACACAGAAGCAGATGTAGACAAATCCCAAAAAACGACACAGAGGCCTAAATGTCACAAGCTCAGTCTGAGTTAAAAGCCAGGGAATAAAAAGTTTTTAAATTAGTTGTACAAACATCCACTGTTGGTGACGCCCTGCTGTGGAGGGGAAGCAGGCCCACAGTCTGGGGTGTTTTAACTGGGACCTCGAGACAACCGGAAGCATCTGATCAGCAGATCTCAGAGTCCTGGACTGGGTAGTGTTAATGGTTGGAAAGATGGAGGGGGCTGGCCCATTTAAACACGTAAAAATAAAATCTTAAAATCCACTCTGAAACGAACTGGGACCAGTAAAGAAGTTAAAACTGGTGTGGTAGGATGTCCCTGTCCCTGTCCCTGTCCCTGTCCCTGAATTACGACTATTACGTTGTCTAGCCTCGAAGAGAGAAAAACGTGCTACTATCTCAAGGTCGGAAAAGGAGAGAGATGGTTTGACCTTAGAAATTTTAGGCCGTGATCTCTTCAGATGGAGAAAGGTGGGAAGCAAGCAGACCAATAACAGCTTCGTTAGTAATATGCCGACATCTTCCTACGGACAGAGAGGACCATCAGGTTTATGCAATACTCAATGTTTTAATGGTTTAATGATATTCTGACTGTACAGAGAAAAATACGGAAATCCCTTCAGTCTTTCTTTAAGGAAAATTAATTTAACTGTTCAGTGATTTTATTTTTGGATCTGGAGACGAACGTCTTTGATCCTCAAAGATGGACAAACGTTTAGGAAAGTGTTTTATATTTTAACTGGAATAACTTCACCTGTCTGCAGTGAAATGCACTGAGACAGTTTCTTCTTCTGTATCGACCCAGCTTGCTTGAACTTATTGTAGGACATCACTGATCCACATCTGGAACGTGAATTCAGAGACCTGCTGCCTTCAGGCAGTGGGATCTGAAACCAGGTCCTCCTCGGTATTCAATTCAGCTTTATTTGCAACAGAGTCATCTTAAGACACTTTACAGAGAAAAATCATTCAAGCCAATTCATTATGATCCAATTAAAACTTCCACCTTAGTCCAGTTTATAACAACAGTCTTCACACAGTCCAGTTTATAACAACAGTCTTCACACAGTCCACTTTATAACAACAGTCTTCACACAGTCCAGTTTATAACAACAGTCTTCACACAGTCCA
>JBAFTA010000025.1:22694953-22711471 GCA_036919975.1 Melanotaenia parkinsoni | reverse complement strand
AGAGAGAGAGCCATGGGAAGTGCTCTGTGCACTGTACGTCCCCCAGCGTCTGGCTCTTAGTGCAGTTTAGCTCATCTGTGTGGAAGATCCCTACGCAGCCACCACAGCTTGGTATGTCCTCCTCAGGCCAGTTAGTTTAGCTGTGGGACGCACATTTAGCATCCCACAGAACCACCATCCTTACAAGTTCAGCCTCGTAGCAAAGGTGAGGCTTTCCAATGATGTCTCATAAAACACGGTTACAGGGGAGAAATAATCCACCACACACAGATTTCCCTACTTTCTGTGCCAAGCTCATTTATTTTCTTTTAAGAAATAATTTGTTAGTAACATATTAGAAGTAATAAGAAGAGATGAAGAAGCAGAAAAGTGAGAAGACCATAGTAACCATTGATAATAGTCGATCCAAATATCAATAATACCGACAGACCCAGACCCCTGACCCGGAGGCAAAGGTTATTGGCAGAGGAAACTTAGGAGGAGTGGAGAAAGTAAGATTTCAGTAATCTTATTAATACAATTACATTAAAATTAATACAATCTTTGTCCATATTTAAAGTGCAGCTGCTATTTGTTACTTAAATCAGTAATTATACAAACACCCAAACACAGAATGCATTTATCCCACTGAAATGTTTAGATTAATACATTTACTGAAGCTGAAACAAATATCCACGCTTCAGCTTTAACTGTGTAAAATGTTTAATTTGTCTTGTTTTTGTTCTAAAAGGCTGAACAAATAAAAACATGGTAAATTATTTAAACTTTGCCCAAATTCTTGGGCATTAAGTAATCAAGAGAAAAAGAAAATGTCAAAAACACTTAAAAGTTTATTAAAACTCCTTCAGATTTAGCAGTTTGATGATGAATTTGCATATTTTATTTACTTTAGTAGATCAGTACCTAATCTTTGAATATTGCTGAATGATCACTAATTAGCCACAGAGGGAAATTAGAGGGGAAAAAGTCACATTGTTCGCATCCGTCTGTCTGTAAACAGAATCACGTGATGAAGAGTTGAAACGAAGCTCCCGGCGACCTCATCTTCCTCTCTGCAGACTGTAACCTCGTCTCTCTCTATCAACAAGTCTCACCTTCGGTCTTTTTGTGGACAACATGAGAAAAGATTCTTGATCTGCTGATGTCCAGGATGCTGACAGACCCACTGCACCGCATCACAACCTGGTCCATCATCCTTCCTTCATCTTCGTCCCACTGGTTCAGAGAACACCCATCACCACCAGGACTCGCAAGTTCTGGTCCGAGAAGACGGGAATCTCTGAAGTTCTTTAAGATCTTTAACATCTTTGAAGCTATAAAATAAATTTAATTGGAGTTTGACCTCCAGAAGTGCTGGTACCTGAACACTAGTGATGTGCGGATCGATACCAAAATACCGATTCCAGCGTTTTATGTTCTAGAATCAATTTTCATGTTAGAATATCAATATTTCCTGAAATGGAGTAAAAATTAAGTCTATCACGAACTGGAATGCAGTAGAAAATTCCTATAAAATCAGGATCTTCTCTAAATTTTACCCAGGAACTACTTTTTCTTCCCAGCGTAGCGGCGCAGCATCTCTCAGGCTGTAGCATCACGTGTGGAGCTGAACAGCAACGGTGTGATGTATGATGTGTGTGGGAAGACACAGAGGTGTTGTAGCAACACCACAAACCTCCTTAAACATCTAAGCGTCGACCAAAACACAGAATATAATTAAATTATGATGAGGGAGAGGAGGAAATTAGCAGGACAGGTGCTGAGTCCTTGCTGCAGGCAGGTTCTAACCACTATTCAGAGGGAGGAAACTGGGAGCTGCGGACCACTGATGCTTCATGTTGGGAAAGCGATGTTCATCTGTCTGCTGGGTTCGGATTTTTGTGTTGATGTTCCAACAGCAGGAGCTCCTCTAGTCCCAAAAGATATTACATCATGTTTTGTTATGTGCAGTATTAAGGGAAGTTATGAAGTAAGAACATTGTCATGGCTCCTGTGTTGGGCTTTGGTCTGTTGGTTTTGTGTTAGTTATAGTCTGGTGTTTGTCATGTCTAGTTTCTGTTATGAGTATGGTTTAGGTTTTTGGGGTTTTGTGGTGTTTTAGTTCTGTCATGATTTTGGTTTATACTTCTGTTTTTGTCATGTTTAGTTTCTCTTTAGATGGTTTGGGTTTTTGCTTTTGTCATGTTAAGTTCAGTGTTCCTGTTTTCCCTCATGTGCTGTGTATTTTTTGTTCTTGGCTTGTTAGTTCACCTGGTTTGATTTCTCATTCACTTCACCTGCTCCTAATTACCCCTCTGTGCATATATACCCCATGGTTTTCAGATTCTTTATGTTTATCCCTGTTTTTTGTGTGGCGACCTGTTCCAAAACTTATGGAAAATAAACCCTTTTGCCTCCGCCGATCTGCCTCCTGCCCTTAACTGCCTGCACTTGGGTCCTCTCCGCCGTATGCAGTAAATATCTGTTTGAGTTCAGCTTGGAGTAAAATATGTTCCCTGAGATCAGCTAGCTTTGTTTAGACTGATAGTAAATAAATATTTTAATATGTAGGTGTTCACAAACAAGAATTATTGTGGCATTTATATATTTTTGCATTTTAATGATAATTTGAGTCACAAAGTTTTCTATAAAAATGTAACTACCACGGCCTTTCCCCTCAGCATAGCTGCTTTGGAAGAGATTTTCCAAACACATTAAGGCTATGTCCACATGGCACCGAAACCGGTTCAGGTGTGAAAATGGTGGCGAAAACTAGGAGAAAGGCTTCAACATCCCCATGACTCTGCTGTAGTACATACTTCATGTGTGGGGGCGCTAAAGAGTAACACTCCAAAGCTAGAGCAAAACAAGGTGCACAAAAAGGCTCACTGCATGTTGAGAGAAGATGGCTGAGGATTCACTGCGAAGCAAAAGAGAAACATTTCTTTGGACTAATGAAGAAGTTGAGCTTCTTCTTCAAAAATGCTTGACTACAAAGCATTAAAAACTTGAGGAAGGGTGGATTGGGAATCTACGCATGTTCGTCACATTGACATCATAACCCCTAGCTGTCCGCACAGTACTGCAGACAGTAGAGGACTCAAACTGATCCACTTTGGTACCTGGCTTCAGACGTGGTCGGTTTCATGGAGGCCAATCCCTGACTTTGGGGGATGAAAGGGTGGTTTGATGAAATACTTTTACTGCTGTGTTACTGTGGTTTTACTGCAAACAGGCATTTTGGGGACAGCCCCTTTGTTTCTGTAAAAAGTATCAGATCGGTATCACTGATAGTGGCTTGTGTTTTACTTGGTATTAGATTGGTATCGCTGATACTGGCTTGTGTTTTACTTGGTATCAGATCAGTATCACTGATACTAGATTGTGTTTTACTTGGTATCACATCAGTATCACTGATATTGGCTTGTGTTTTATTTGGTATCATATCGATATCGCTGATATTGGCTTGTGTTTTATTTGGTATCATATCGGTTTCACTGATACTGGCTTGTGTTTTATTTGGTATCATATCGATATTGCTGATATTGGCTTGTGTTTTATTTGGTATCATATCGGTATCGCTGATATTGGCTTGTGTTTTATTTGGTATCATATCGATATCGCTGATATTGGCTTGTGTTTTATTTGGTATCATATCGGTATCACTGATACTGGCTTGTGTTTTACTTGGTATCATATCGATATTGCTGATATTGACTTGTGTTTTATTTGGTATCATATCGGTATCGCTGATATTGGCTTGTGTTTTATTTGGTATATCGATATCGCTGATATTGGCTTGTGTTTTATTTGGTATCATATCGGTATCACTGATACTGGCTTGTCTTTTACTTGGTATCATATCGATATTGCTGATATTGGCTTGTGTTTTACTTGGTATCATATCGATATCGCTGATATTGGCTTGTGTTTTATTTGGTATCATATCAGTATCACTGATACTGGCTTGTGTTTTACTTGATATCAGATCAGAACTTTGAATGTGCAATATATTTTTAAGACATATACATCATACTTATATCTGCAAATAACTTGAGTGTGCACATCTGTTTATTTCTGTAAATATTTTATACCCTAGATCTTTTATTTATTTATTTATCTTCTATACTGCTCTCTTTGCACTGACACTGGGGATGGCTTAATCTCGTTGTATATGTGTATAATGACAATAAAAGGCATTCTATTCTATTCTATTCTAAAAAGAAAATGAGCAGTATTGCTCATCACTGAACAATCCTGTGTGATGATGATGATGATAACAAGGAGGGTGTTGACGCTTTTCCTGACAGGAAGGCTTTAAAACTGCTGCCAGATCAGTACAAACCATCAGGTCTCCTAAGGGAGAGGGAAGAACTCAGTGGTCCAGCTTCAAAACTCCTGAAAACAGTTTATCAGATGAAACTCTTCCTTCCTGACATCAGTAGACGGGAAGTTTTTATCTTCCACATCGTTATCTGAAGTTAAATTATATGAGGAGGAAAGTAAGGAAACCACATGGACCTTCATCCTTGTTTGTCTGTTCCTTCATTATACAGGAAGCCTGATCCATTCCTCACCAAACAACATCAACAACCCCTGATTCCTCCACTTTCTTCTTCATCTGACCACAGCTCTTCTTCTGGCTGTTCGGTGTGGAGACGGATGCTTCATAGTGAGATCATAAAAATAGAATTTATTTAGTAAAGTCAGTAGAACCAGACAGTTTTAATTTATTCCCATTTTCCAAATTTTATAAGTCAAAACAAACAAGCTGAGAAAATTTCCTTCAGTTTGACACCAGGACCACAAAACTGACAAAAACACAGCTGAAGTTAAAGCTTATGACAGAAAGACATCTTTAACATGAGGAACAGGAGACTCCAAACCCTCTGATCCAGAACCACATCCTTAAATAGATCAGTCACGTGACCTCCTCATGACGTGGACAGCAGGACACTGCGGCGCTAGCATGGTTAAATCAGTATTAAGCATCATTTTCCTGAGAAGAGGATTGAAAACTACAAAATAAATAAATAAATAATCCCATGTCCTGTTCTGATGTTTCAGTCTGGAGGAAGGGTTGCCCCCCTCACACAGTCCATCTTCAGACACTGAACAGTAGGGATGCAGGATTATTTGATTTCACAATTAATGGCAGTATTAAGCCGCATCATTAATTCCTCTTAAAGATGACTATAATGTCACTTTCCATGAAGGATATAATACCTGAACCATATGAGTGCAACAAGTTACACATCTGTACGTTTCTGCTTGTGTAAAAGGCGTGTTAAAGCTGGAACATATGGTGGAGGAAGACTTTCTCCCGCCAAACAGAGTCAGTCATCAGTGTCGGATTTTTGGGGTTACAGGAGAAAAAAGACCCAGGTGTCATTGTGGAGCAAACAAAGATGGATTAAAGGAAGGAAAACCATCCAATATGTTTCAGGATGACCACCAGCGTTGTAGAAAAGCATCCTGGATTTTTAAAATGTAGTTTACAGAAAGAAGCCTCAGCTGGTACAGGTCCTGTAGTCTTCCATCGGTTTTCTCTCAGAAATCCAGAGTTAATATGTAGGTTTTATTTATTCGTTACACAGCAGAAGATATACTACTTTTTTATATGTTGGCATTAAAAAAAAGCTAGAATTAAATAAACTTATAGACTGATGAGTGTCCGTGTGATTTTACAGACTTGTTCTTAAATAAATGTAGACCTAGGTATTATGGGATGAAAATCAGCTATTTGTAATTGTAAGGAAATTCATAATTAAGACATCTGAGAAGCTCATAACTGAACATGCAGCAGCTTCTTCTGGCTCCTCTTTTTCATCAGAAATATGAAAACTTTATTTAAATCAGTGGCTAACTTATAAAACTACTCAAATATTAGTTTAAACTTTTATCTGCTTTTAAGAAAGATTTATAACTGAATTATTTAGCGTAAAACAAAACCCGAAAAACCGGTAAAATCGGTAAAAAAAATAAAATAAAAAATTACTCCTCGGTTCTGGATCCGGAGTGGTCCGTCTCCGTCCACTCCGCCGCCGGGTCCCGGCCTATCTCGACCCGGTGCGTCGGCAGGTTGGACGGATCCTCCGCGGTGGCAGCGGGCGCCTCCTCGGTGCTCGGAGACGGGGAGGTGAAGCCCTGCCCGGTCACAGGAGGCTCCGGGGGTCCGGGGGCGGAGACCTGGCTGTCGGTCCCATCTGTCGGGGTCACGTGAAGATCAGCGGTTTCTTTATCAATAGATTTGTCACCAGCGACGTTATTTACGGTCAAACAGTTACAGAGATCGATCCGACATTTAGTCTCATTGTGAGGGTTTTTTGCAGATCCATGACCTGCATCATTATCAGTCACATTAATCCCGGTTCGGGTTCTGGCGCGGGCCGGTCCGGATGCAGTTGTTGGCTTCCAGATGAGGCTGTAGTAGACAGCCAGGATGACGGCGGCCAGGGACACGGCCACCACGTACACCACCACGGTGGCCAGTCTCACCCACTTCTTGTTGGCTTTGGCCACCTGCTTCGCTTTCTGCTCCCCGGAGTAGGTGGCCGGTTTGCCCCGCTCCGAGGCGCCGAAGCCCGGGGTCCAGTTCCCCTTGCCCCGCATGTTGTGGAGAGAATGATGAAGAGGTCACAGTCCAGACCGAGATCCGTCAGCCTCCCGGTCCCTCCATGATCATAAGTGAATCACAGCTGGAGTATCCCGGGTTTGTTGTCAGACTGTCAAGTTAAACTTGGTTAGCACAGACCGGAAACTCCAAAATCTCTACTTCAAAATTAAAGCTGATCCTCAGATGGACTTGTTTAGGTTCTTAGCAGGGGTGTATCCAGAAGTTTTTAATGGGGTGGCCAAGATAAGAGGAGTTGGTGTGGGGCGGTCAATCAGTAGATAACCATAATGTCCAGCAGGACCACTTAACTAGAGTCAGTGTCTACAGATAAACCATTGATGGGTTTGAGTCTATCGGTACATATATCTTAGATTTTTAAACAGATCTTTATTGGATTTGACCAAATGTAGACAGTATTAACTTTATTAATACTAATGTTTATGACCTTGATTAATGAACATATCTACAGTCAGAGACAAGAGCTGAATTTAAAGGAACCAAAACTAAAGAACCAAACCAATAAAACATTGACTAAGAAAAACCAGATGATAATGGACCAGGATGGGATGATATTCTGATTTTAGAAGATTTCCTTAGAGCACAACCAGTCTCAAGGACTGGTTTGTGTTTATTTCCACTGGTCTGCTGAACACCCGATAGTGTTTCCTCTTCAGATCTGATTGCTTGGATCAGTATTTATTTATTGGTTAATTTGAGCGAGAACCCCTTTAAACCCCTCGGTGCCTGTTGTTGCAGATTTATTCCGAACCACTTCTGACCTTGGTTTATTGTATTTTTTTAAATTTAACTAATTTATTTGATACATTTTTTTTGTTTTATCCATGCATATTTATGTAATTATTTTATATTATTAATTTAATTATTTGTCTTTTATTAATGTTTTAATTTATTCCATGATTTTTTTTTTCAGATTTTTACTCTATTTGATTTGTCTAGAAGTGTAAATAAATTCAGCTGTTAAAATGTGCAAACCTCTTCCAGTTTTCTTCAGGTCTTTTATAATCATTTCCCCCAGACAAAGTAAAATGTTCCAGGTTGTTTTAGAAATATTCCGTGTTGACTCAGAAAATTAAATGTGGAGGAAATCAATCCTGCGCTTTGATTGGTTGCCAATAATTGTTGGTTACCATAGCAACAGTGTTGATTAGTGAAACTTACTCTACTTTAAAAAGAAGCAGTGCTGTGGAGCAGAAGGTTGAAACTTTAACTGCAGGAGTTTCGTTCTGAACCAGAAGTCTGCATCTGAGTCCAGACTCACTGAGCTGTTCACGCATGTAAAGTCTGTCACAACAACAGTTCAACACGATTCATTTAATAGCTGACTCAACACGTCTCAGATTTTTATTCACACCTAAACTCGCTTTTAGACACAACTTTGCTCTGAACAGAAAAACATGAACTGCATGGAAACTGGAAGAATCAACATCTCTTAAAACCCCCGAGTTATCTGAAAAATGTGCTGTGAACAATTTTTATGGAGACTCATTATTATCAAAACCCAACATGAAACTTCAGAGATGGACTCTGATCCCAGTTAAACGTCTCCATGTCAAAGTTCACAGAGTCCTGATCCAGAGTCCTGATCCAGACCTCGTCGCTGACTTTATAGTGATCTGGAAAGTGGTCTTAATCAACGGTTTATAGCTTTCCGATGGTCTGTTAAAGTTTTTCTTTGGACATTTTCATGAATGAATGTGTTTTTTCTTTGTTAAGCCACTTCACTCCAATAAATTCATTCATTCTGATTCAAGCGGCGACAAATAATGGAAAATTTAGCGAAGAACCGGGTTTAAATTGGATCTTTAAGCTCTCAGACAAAACAGGATTTTAGCAGCAACACGATGATTCCTGTTAGCTGGAAACTTGACATATCTCAGCATGGAGGCAGAAACTGGACTAGTGGAGGACGAAAGAAGAGTCAGGACTAAAGAACCATCTACAGCAGATGAGCAAGATCTGAAAGGGATGTCCTGAAGAAATGAGAAGAAATTCAGTAAAGACCTGAACCAGGACCTGAGAGATGCATCTGGACCTTCAGCTGATCCATCTACTGTTGACTCAAAAATGGTCTCCATGGAAACGTGACTGTTAAGAAGCCATTTCTAAGGAAGTGAAACAGGGAGAAAAGCCTGAGGTGTGTCACATAACATAAGAACTGGACTGAAGGTCAGTCTCAACAGGTCTAATGGAGGGACGGACCCTCCCCAGAACCTCAGACCTCAACATTGCTGAAGCAGTGTGGGATCCTTTGGGTCAGAGAAAGAACAAAAGGCTGAAATATTAAAAGAAGAGCTTTGGAAAGTCCTTCAAGGATCCTGGAAAACTGTTTCTGAAGACTATTTGAAGAAATGACAGAAAGAATAAAGCTGCTCAGACCAAATATTCACTTTCAAGATCATTAGAATTCTGTTTCTACCTCATTTACTGGATATTTGTGTTTGAATGTTCAGTAAATCACTGAAACATATTTTTACAGAAATATAAAGAAATGAGAACTGGATCAGGACTGTTGGACAGTATTGCATTTTTGTTTTGTTTTTAATTTTTAGTTATGAATTATGTTATGAAGTTTGTCTTCAGCTGGTGATCATCAAGATACTTATCAATATAATCACATCTTTTCATATAAATGGTGATAAAACAGATGTCAGGATCTATGCAGCTTTGGAAGAAGACATCCAGGACAGGAACACCTGTCAATGAAAACAGATTTATAAAAAAAAATGAGCAACAAAAACATTCACAGAAAAAAAAAAAATAGAGCTAAAACTGGATCCTACTGGTTGTTTCTGTGTGTGAGCATTCGCTCCTCATGAACCCACCTTCAATGCCGACACTCTGGGGTCTCCTCACTCATCCAGGCCCTTCTTGGAGGATCCGTCCCTGGTCTTGGCCCTCAGCTTGTTCACCTGCGACTCAGCAATGTCGGCCCTTTCCTCCGCCTCCTCCAGCTCGTGCTGCAGCTTGCGGAGTTTGGCCATGTTGGTGTTGGCTGCCTCCTCTGCCTCCTCGGCAGCGTGTTTGTAGGACTTGACCTTCAGCTGCAGCTTGTCCACCAGGTCCTGCAGGCGCACCATGTTCTTACGGTCCTCCTCGGTCTGGTAGGTGAGCTCTTTGACCCGGCGCTCATACTTTCGGATCCCCTTGATGGACTCGGTTCCCCTCTTCTGCTCTGCCTCCAGCTCGTTCTCCAGATCTCTGATGCGAGTCTCCAGTTTCTGGAGCTGCTTCTTGCCGCCCTTCATGGCAACCTGCTCGGCTTCGTCCAGACGGTGCTGCAGGTCTTTGATGGTCTGCTCCATGTTCTTCTTCATGCGCTCCAGATGGGCACTGGTGTCCTGCTCCTTCTTCAGCTCCTCCGCCATCATGGCGGCATCGGTGATGGCCTTCTTTGCCTTGTCCTCAGCGTTGCGGTTCTCCTGTATGGCCTCTTCCATCTCGCTCTGCAGGTGCAGCAGGTCTGCCTCGTGCTTCTTCTTCTGGTTGATTAGGCTGGTGTTTTGGGAGTGAAGGAGTTGCATTCGCTCCGTTGCATCCGTCAGTTCCTGTTCAGCCAGTTTACGACTTCTTTCTGTCTGCTCGAGGGCAGCCCTGACTTCCTCCAGCTCCGCCTGGATCAGGTTGTGCCGGCGCTCCAGCAGACCGATGTTTTCTCTCAGGTCATCGTTGGCGTGCTGGGCATCGTCTAGCTGTAGCTGGGTGTCTTTCAGGAATGCTTGGAGGCTTTTCACCTGCTTCTGAGCTTCAGCTGCCTGCCTGTTGGCTTGGCTCAACTGGATCTCCATCTCATTGAGGTCACCCTCCATCTTCTTCTTCACTCTCAGGGTCTCATTTCGGCTCCTGGTCTCAGATTCCAAAGAGGACTGAAGAGACTCGAGCATCCGTTGGTAGTTCCTCTTGGCCTGCTCCATTTCCTCGTCTTTCTCCGCCACCTTGCGCTCCATGTCGGCCTTCACCTGGTTGAACTCCAGCTGGGCTCGGAGGATTTTGCTCTCTTCATGCTCCAGAGAACCTTCGGCCTCCTCCAGCGCTGACTGGAGCTCAGCCTTTTCCTGTTCAAGCTGTTTCCGGATCTTTTCCAGCTCGTGTGCACTGCGTCCACCTTCACCAAGCTGGTCGGTGAGGTCGGATATCTCCTCCTGGAGGTTCTTGTTCTCTCTCTTCATTGTCTCCAGCTGATCCAGCGCCTCCTCATATGCGTTCTTCAGCTTGAAGAGTTCAGTGCTCAGACATCGAGCTTCCTTCTGAGAGGCCTCTAGTTCACACTGCGACTCCTCAAACTTCTGCTTCCACTCGGCCAAGACTTTGTCAAAGGTTCTTTGTTTCTTGTCCAGAGCTGCAGAGGCTGCATTAGATCTCTCCAGGTCCAACATGAGGTCTTCAATCTCATTTTGGAGGCGGTGTTTGGTCTTCTCAAGGGATGAACACTTTGCATTCACAGCCTCGATGGCCTCCTCAGCCTCCTGGAGTCTCTGAACCAATTTCTTCTTTGCTTCCTCCAGCTCCTCTGCTCTCTGGATCCCATCAGTCTCGTATTTGGTCCTCCATGATGAGACCTCAGTGTTGGATTTGGACAAAGCTCTCTGCAGCTCAGCTTTGGCTTCCTGCTCCTCTTCAAACTGTTCTCGGAGTAAATCGCAGTCATGGCGAGCAGACTGCACAGCGTGGGCGAGAGCATTCTTTGCCTTCACTTCCTCCTCTAGCTGCCTGCGTAGATCTTCCACTTGCTGGTTGTAGGAGTTCTTCCCTCTGGTCAGCTGTGAAATCAGACACTCCTTCTCTTCCAGCTGACGTCCAAACTCACCATTCTCGGTGAGCAGTTTGGCTCTCTGAGTTGTCAAGTCATTGATGGTCCTCTGAGCCTCCTCATGTTTAGTCTTGTACTCGTTCATGTTGTCTTCCATCGTACGACACATCTTCTCAACGTTGGACTTGGCCTTCACCACAGTCTCCATATTGGAGGACAAATCATCCAGCTCCAGCTTTAGCTCAGTCTTTTCTTTCTCCAGTTTCTGCTTCACACGCTGCAGGTTATCGATCTGTTCCCCCAGCTCAGCAACACTGTCAGCGTGTTTCTTCCTCAGGGAGGCAGCAGTGGACTCGTGTTGGAGAGTCGATTCCTCCAGCTCCCGGCGCAGCTTCTGAAACTCAGCATCTCTCTTCTTGTTCAGCTCTACCTGGACTGACGTAGCTCCACCAGCTTCCTCCAGACGCTCACTGATGTCCTCCAGCTCGCGGGATAGATCTGAGCGCTGCTTCTCCACTTTTGCCCGGGCTGCACGCTCTGCATCCAGCTCCTCCTCCAGCTCCTCGATTCTTGCCTGATTTTCTTTCAGCTTCTTCTGGAGCTGAACTGAAGCAACTTGCTCATCCTCTAATCTAGAATTCACTTGAGTGATCTCAAAGTCTTTCTTCTTGAGTTTTTCTTCCAGCTGCTGCTTGTCATTCTCTAGGTCCATCACACTTTCCTGGGTCAGTTTCAGATCCCCCTCTAGCTTCCTCTTGGAGCGCTCCAGTTCCATCCTGACTTTCTTCTCTTGCTCTAGTGAGCCCTCCAGGTCGTCCACCTGCTGTTCCAGTTTAGCTTTAGCTTTGGTCAAACTGTTGGCTTTGTCCTCCTCACTCTGCAGGTCATCCAGTGTTTGCTGGTGGGCCTCCTGCAGCGCCTTCTTCTCTTTGGTCAGCTTCAGGATGTTCTCATCCTGAGAAGCCATCTCTTCCATCAGGTTTTTCACTTTATTCTCTGTAGCATGCTTCTCCTTTTCCACCTTGGCTAAAGTTAGCTCCAGGTCATCAATGTCTTTTTTCAGCTCGGAGCACTCATCTTCAAGTTTACGTTTTTTTGCTGTAAGATCAGCATTCAGCTCCTCCTCATCCTCCAGTCTTTCAGACATCTCTTTCAGCTTGGCCTCTAGCTGAATCTTGCTCTTGATAAGCTGTTCACAACGTTCTTCGGCGTCTGTCAGAGTGTCCTGTTCAGACTGAATCTGCAGAGTCAGGTCGTTCTTCTCTTGGAGGAGAGTCACTATTTTCTCCTCTAATTCCTTCCGTCGAGCTTCTGATTTCTCCAGTGCTTCCTTCAACTTGTTGAATTCGTCCTTCATGTTGGCCATCTCCTTCTCAGATTCTGCGCTCTTCAGCAGGGGTTTGATCTTGAAGAAAAGCTTCATCCAGGGCCAGTTCTTCACACCCAGGAAAGACCGAAGGTTCCACTGAATGACCATCAGGGCATCTCTGCGTTCCACAAGTTTCACAAACTCCTCCCTCATGAGGAGTCCTCGGGCGTTTGCCTGAATCCTAGTGATAATTCGAGAGAGTTGCTCATCTCGCATCTCCTCCAGCGTTCCCAGCAGGCCGGCTTTAAAGAAAACTTTTGTGTGTCCAAACTTGTACTGGCTATGGTCGATGTCCAGTGATCCCAGCAGCTTTTCGGCACTTTTCTTGCAGTCGATGAACTGACCTTCAGGGATGGCAGAGGCATTCAGGATCCTGTAACGCTGCTTGAAGTCACCATAGAGCACCCTGTTCGGGAAACCCTTCCTGCAGATCCTAATACCTTCCAGGACACCGTTACAGCGCAGCTGGTGCATCACCAGGCAGTTGTCCATGGCTCCTGGAGTTTTACTCTCATTAGGAATCAGACAGCGAACAAAGTGTGGATGAGTGGTCTTCAGGTTGGTCATCAGCTTGTTCAGGTTTTCCCTGTGAAGAGCAGAGACTGTCTGGAATGAGGAACCTTTCTTCTTGGCTCCTTTGCCGCCTCCTTTGTCTCCTCCTTCAGCTCCTGCATAATTTGAAAACAGCAGACTCAGCAGTTTCAGAGAGGATTTCTGGTAGAGCCCGACCACAGTTTCATTCAGGGGGTCTTTGTTTTTGACCAGCCAGCCAGAGATGTTGTAGTCCACCGTACCAGCATAATGAACCAGGGCAAAATGAGCCTCTGCTTTCCCCTTCGCTGCCCTTGGCTTCTCAAACATCTTGTTCTTGCCCAGATGATTATCATAGAGCTTGGACTTGAAGGTCTGGTCACTGGCTTTGGGAAACATACATTCCTCTTCCAGAATCGACATGATTCCCAGAGGCTTCTCAATCAGGTCGATACAAGCCTGAAGGTCCATCCCGAAGTCGATGAACTCCCAATCAATCCCTTCTTTCTTGTACTCTTCTTGCTCCAGTACGAACATGTGATGGTTGAAAAACTGTTGCAGTTTCTCGTTGGTGAAGTTGATACACAACTGCTCAAATGTGTTGAAATCAAATATCTCAAATCCAGCGATGTCCAGCACTCCTATGAAGTACTGACGGTGCTGCTTAGTGTCCAGCGACTGGTTGATTCTCACCACCATCCAGCTGAACATCTTCTCGTACACTGACTTAGCCAGAGCACCGATAGCATAGTAGACTTGGTCCACACTTTGGCCCTTGGTGACGTACTCATTTCCTACCTTGACTCTGGGATGGCACAGCCCTTTGATGAGGTCCGCAGAGTTCAGCCCCATTAGGTAAGCTGATTTATCGGCAGCTTCAGTCCCGTCTGGTTCGGCCTGCTCCTCGCGCTGCTTTTGTTTGAACTTCATGTTGCCATAATGCATGATGGCACCAGTCAGTTTGTAGACGCCCATCTTCTCGTCTGGAGTAAAGCCGAGTACATCGAAGGCACTATCGGTGGCCATCAGCTCCTCGGAGTCGTTGATGGAGGCAACTGTTACCTCTCCTTGGGAGATGTAAGAGTAGTCGTACGGGTTGTTGGTGATCAGCAGCAGGTCCAGCAGCTCTGGCTTTTGATTGGACAGGATCTGGTAGAAGATGTGATAATTCCTCTCAGCCTTGAGCTGAAAGGTGACGCGTGACTTCTCCAGCAGGTACGTCTCGATGTCAGCAGATGAAAGTTTTCCGCTTGTGCCAAAATGAATTCGGATAAATTTGCCAAAACGAGATGAGTTGTCGTTTCTCACAGTTTTGGCATTACCAAAGGCCTCGAGTGCTGGGTTGGCCTGGATGATCTGATCCTCCAGGGTCCCCTTGCTATTGTCCTTTTTGGCACCACCCCCGACTGCAGCAATGCTGGCGAAGTACTGTATGACTCTCTTGGTATTCACCGTCTTTCCTGCTCCAGATTCTCCGGTGATCAGGACGGACTGATTCTCTCTGTCAGTCAACATGTACTGGTAGGCGTTATCAGAGATGGAGAAGATGTGAGGAGGGGCCTCGCTCCTCTTCTTTCCCCTGTAGGCTGCCACCACCTCAGCGTCGTAGACCGGGAGCCACTTGTAGGGGTTGACAGTGACACAGAAGAGCCCAGAGTAGGTGTAGATCATCCAGGCAGCATAACGCTCCTTGAGGTTAAACAGCACCGCAGGCTCATGGAGGAAAGTAAACATTGCCATGTCTTCAATTTTATCAAACTTTGGTGGGTTCTGGGGGTGAACGTCAGACTCCTTCACGGTTACCGTGGTCCCATTCTCCTTCTTGACAGTCACCATCCCTCCATCTTTGCTCTGGATTTGTCCCTTCACATATTCTACTTTATCATCCACAACAAAACATTCAGTCTTGATGTCAAATGATCTGGTCTGAGCTTCCAGACGCTCCTTCTCAGACTTCCTCAGGAAAGGAGCTGCCTTCCCAAACTCGGCCATCAGAGCGTCACCCATGGTGGAGGGTGGAGGTGCACAGCAGTGAGAAAAACCAGAGAAGAAACGTTTTCCTGCTGATGTTGATGAAGATCTGCAGCCTCTTCGCAGCAGACGGGCATTTTTAAAGCCTCCCCATGGGCCAAATTAGGACATATCTGCCGAGAAGAAAGAGCAGCAGAACTAATTTTGTCCCTGAATGCACCACAAGGGCAGATTCAAGACCTTTGGCTGTTACCGTCCATTTTAGGAGAAGCAGGGTTTGACTGCTTATCTGTCTGCTGATAGACACTCATGACACCTCTTCATTTAGACCACTGTATCTTCCCTGCAGCTCATCTGCTGCTCATTTACCTAAACGGAAAATTTCCTGCTGGTTTCAGCTCTTTTCTTTTACATTTACAGCAAACCTGATTCATTTAAAAATAGATCGGTGTGTAGAAGACTTTCTCTCTGTCAGTATATACAGTATATATATATAGTAAAATTTAATAAGAAAATGTTTCACTATTAATTGTCAATAATATCTGCAGTACTCTGCAGACATCATAGTCATTTAGACAGAAGTTACTGGTAGCAGTGAGATCGCCATCCAGGAAAAAAAAACATAATTTTAAATGACATGAAAACAAAAACCTGCTGAGAAGAACAGATTTCAATTTTACTTTATCTTCATTTTCTTTTATTTCAGTCTAACAGATTAACTGATGTGTATGAGTGTAATTTGTAAATAAACTCAAGCCAGCATGATGATGATGAAGAACAGGAGGAAGTCACTCATTTCCTCCTGAAATAAAAACTGAAGTACCAGACTAATATGATGCTCGGCTGCAAACAGCCGCCAGGGACAGAATGTACCACTAATAATACTAATAATCTATTTCTGTTTGTTTATCTGTAAATTTGGTTCTACAGAACCGGGTAACCAGGTCATTTTGACTTAAAATAACTGAATTTAACAATCACTGCCATCTAGTTTTATTTCATTTTATATGGACATATCTGTGTGATATACTGAATAGAAGAAGAAGAAGAAATCTTATATTTTATATAAGTATATGTCAATTATCAAGGAAATATACCAAAATTAGTTTCTGCTTTTGACCCATAGTTGCAGCAGGAGCAGTGAGCAGCCATGTTCAGCTCCCAGGGAGCGGATGAGGTGTTAAGGGCCTTGCTCATGGGCCCTTTGTTCTATTCTATTCTACTCTACAGTCATTTAGCAGACGCTTTTATCCAAAGCGACTTACATTTGAGAGTAAGAACAAC
>JBAFTA010000025.1:22537502-22561426 GCA_036919975.1 Melanotaenia parkinsoni | reverse complement strand
AGGGCCCTTCTGGGCCCCCTGTCACTCATGGGCCCCATGAATCCTTCCCCTTTACCCCCCCTTTTCGGCGCCCCAGCGCACCATGTCACATGCTAGCAAGAGTATATAAACAAACCGGCCATTTTGAACGTCACTGTGGCTGATTCAACAAAGAAAAGCAAAAAGACATTATCAAAGCAAGAGTCAACACAGTCCTGAGAGTGCATTCACACCACACACACACTCTCTGCCAGAGGCGCTGCTGCATCAGGAATTACTGAACTCGTTCCAACCAACAGATGAAAACTCCTTCGTCTGTTGGTTAAAACAAGACGACTTGTTTCCACCACATCAGAGTAAAACACGAAGCTGCATCGGATACTAGTGGTCTTGGGTTGAGCATATTTCTTCTGAACCTTTACTGAGTTCTTCCACATCTGACCGTGAGCCGCCTGTCGTCCTACACACATTTACGTTTTGATTGCGTTTACCAATGATGCTGTGCGCTCAACCCACAATGCATTTTGCCAAGCAGTGCCCTTCCTGTATTGAAGTGAACCCAGATCCACATTTGTAGGTGGACAGAGTCTGCTTCTTTGGTCTGAATCAGAGTTTGCTTGCACTTACCAATTCCCCAAACAAGCTGATTTACCAAGCAAATTGACCAGAATGGACTCAGCTGGTGTGAATGTGCCCCGAGTTTTACTGGCTAGATAGAGCTCAGAGTTCAGGTCGGATGCAAGATCGATGCCAAATTAGCCGTCAATGTTGGGGGGGCACTGAGAAAACCTCCCAAAGTTACACAGTGTGTCTTTAAGAAATGACAAAAAACCAAAACACAACACAAAACCTTAAAAGACATAAAAACATCACATCTATCAGTGTTAAAAGACAAAAATAAATACATAAATTTCCTTTTAAGATACCTTACAATCCACCCTGCAGAACATCAACCACACATCTAACATCATAAATTAAGATAAAGAGAATAAGCTAAAAAGGAACTTCCTCGTGTTAAAAAGTCCAATTCATTCTGTGCATACGAGTTGAACTCAGATTAGTTAGAGGTGACAGAAGAAGCCAGCTCAGCTCATACCTGGATCGGGTACTGGTGTCCCTCAGTGATCAATGCTGGATCTCCTTTAGTTCTACTTTAAAAGCTGTGTGCATGTGAAAATGCTGCAATCATGGAGCTGATTTATATCATTCTGCTGAAACTAAACTTTCATGCTGTCACTTCATTCATTCACCTTCTAGTCTGTTCAGCTCAAATCTGGATGGACTGAATGAAACCAGACTGAAGGTGAAGATTGAAAGCAGCTGGATGTCCTGATGGTTCGCCGTGTTTCTGACTCTTCAGAGTCAGCTGATCAGTGTAACTGATGTCATCAGACCTAACTTAATAAACACATTTGTCAAATTCTTTGTCTTTACTGTTACTGTTTTTTCACTTGTAGAGATCTTTAAACATTTTATTTAAAAACTCTTTTAAAAGTCAGCAGCATGGCTGGACGGTACCGATACTGGACTGTCCCATCTGCAGTTCTGGCCTCTCCCCAGTAGAGAATGTTAAATAATTTAGAGACAACCACGACCCCGTATTAATGCATACCTTAGGACATGTTTGCAGGACGTATGGGACAAAATAACTCCAGAAACTCTTCATCACTCAGTGACATGAAGTCTTTTAAGTGTTGGGAGAAAGGATGGAAACAAAGTGGGAAAAGATTTTTCTGGAGCGTGCTGCACTAAGAGTTTTGTTTTTTTCCAGATTTTTGAAAAGGAAATTAGAATACAAAATCTTTAAAATCTGTTTCATACAAGAAGTCTTAATCCACTACAAAATGTGGTATTATTTATAATTGCTGCTGTTGTGAATGTTTTTGTTTAAAGAAATATGTCCTGTCCTCGCAGACGAATAAAGTTATGTCAGTCTGTAGAATCGGTGAGCTGTTCATGAGGTCGATAAAAGATGAAGATTAGTAAGAACCCATGCAACATTTTCGCTTGCTGTAGGAAATAAATCCATTCAGCTACTGAATTTCCTCCTCCTCTTCCTCCTCCTCACTGCAGATTCTTGACTCTGTAAGTTTCCATCTGTGGGAGTGGGACGCTAACCAAACTCCTTTTGGAAAATTAGCCTCACTGCTCCAGAAAAAAATCACTTCCAGATGGATCAATGCAGCTGATTGTACTGTTGTTTTGCTCATAGCACTGATGCCTGCGGGACACCAAAGGTGGACACATGAATGATAAATCAGAGTAAAGATGAGTGTGAGTGCTGGACTTTGCTGCCACCTGCTGGTTAAATACTTAACTGACTTACTGTTCTGAACATGCTGAACAGTTTTGTGGCTCTGCACTCTATTTAGAGCAGGGTTACTCTATTCCAGGGGTCGGTCCTCGAGATCTACCATCCTGCAAATTTTAGATGCAACCCTTTCCAACACACTTGGATCAGATGTCATCTGCATGTCATTCAGCTCTGCAGAGGCCTGGTAACGAGCCAGTCATTTGGACCGGACTTGGGCAGCCCTGCTCTATTCGGTCCCATGAGGGCTGCAATGCTGCAGATTTTTAATGTATTCCTGCTCCAACACACCTGACTCATATTAAATGGCTCCAACAGCCTGTGAAGGTCTGCACAATGATTCATTTGAGTCAGCTGTGTAGGAGCAGGGATACAATGAAAATCTGCTGGATTGAGGCCCTCGTAGGAACGAATTGAGTAGCCCTAATGTAGAATGTATATACATACATTCGGCCCCGGGGCTGAAATTGGCCCTCCAGAAGGTCCAGTCTGGCCAGTGGGATGAATTTGGTGAAAGGGACATAGAAAATAATAACAGCTGTAATTTTAATAAGAGTAACTGTAATTCCTGATGTGTCCATGTTAGGCTTCATTTTTTATGTTTAAACATATATTTTTATTTCTAAGCATAACTTGTTAAATCTATATATCTGTCTTACTACAAATGTCAGTTCAGGTGGTCAGGAATACCAGACAGATGTGGAAATGTACACGTATTTACACTGACAATGTACTCTAATCATATATTAAAATACTGTATTTTTTCAATTTCAGATACCTGTTATATAATATTCTCTGATTTTTTTTAGATCCATTATAATCTTAAGTTATAATGCATGTGTAAATGGGTTAATGTGTAAATGTTTAAAATGTAAAATCAATAACTTATGTAAATAAATACAAATACAATAAATGAAAAACATAAAGAGTTGAATAAAAATTCACAAATATAAGTACAAATATAATGTGTATGATAAAATACTTTTTTATGTGAACTTATAAGCACTTATGCTAAATTAATCACTTTTATTTTACAATGTTTTATGTAAAAGATATATAAATAAAAATCATACACTGTATAACATTTAGAAATGTAAACGTGTCAAATTTATTTGACAGATTTCTATAAATATCATTTAAACAGAAACATATTTCAGATTTATAAATAAAAATATGTATGTGGAAAATATATATATATATTTATATATAAATCATATTAGTGTATACATATCATGGTTTAATATTTGTGGATTGCAGGAGTTTGACATGTTCAAGATAAAATATAAATATGGTGTAAAATTATTGTCTGCTTAATTTGGCACTTCTTTCCAATCACCCTAGCAACAACAAACACTAACTCTTGGCCTAACGAGCCAATCACATCATACGCCTGTGATTACGTCACATCCCGTCAGACACGGGGCTGGGTTAGTCCTCCATCTTGGCTCAGACCAGTGAAGCTGTTAGCCGAGTCTTCCCTGAGAGTAGGAGAAACAGCTGAGCTGACCGGACCGCCGCCGAGCCGACCGAACCCGGACTGTCTTACAAAGCCGAGTCGACCAGCGGCTGGCAGGCAGATCTGGACCTGTTCTTGGCTCCACATCACTCCCAACAGGTGCTGTTGGATTGCTAACGGGCTCGCCGGCTAACTTAGCCACCAAAGAGGAACTGTTGCTCCGGTTCCGTTTGGATAGATGTCGGTTAAAACCAGCCGGAAAATAAGCCGTGCCGAACCAAGCCGGGTTAGATAACCCACCGGCCGTGTAGCTCTCTTCAGAACCGATGATGCCGGGTGGAAACTTGCTCAGGTAAAAAGCAAAGTGAAGTTCCGGCAGAACCTCACACCGTCCGCTGAGTTCACACAGGTGTTCTGGGGCTGAAAGGCGGCTTCATGAGCGGACCTCCGGAACACTGACCCGGATAACATGTCCACCAGGACCCCCCTCCCCACTGTCAACGAGCGGGATACAGAACAGGTGAGCATAAGCATGCATTTTTGCACATTTATGATTTCAGTTAAAGAACTTCATCACGTGACTTAAAATTACCGGGAAGTTGTTAAAAAGTTTTCCATCAAACAAAAAACTTATTAAATAAATAAACCAGAGGAGTTTTATTTATTTTAGACATTAGGAAGTAAGCTTGACTCATTTTCACTGACAGTTGTGGGCAAGTTCCAGGTGATTCCAGGCACATTTCCAGGTCGGATTCCAGGGGGGCTGGAAATGAGTTTCCAGGTTGTGACCTGGAAGGTTTCACAGTGATTCTGCTGTGGTTGCTTTTAGTCCAGGGCCAGGAAAGCTCCACTGGTTCCTGTGGATGTTCTGAACCTAAAAAGTCCCGGCTTAAGGTTTGTGGGTTCAGGACTCATGGACTAAGATATGTCCAGGATTCAGTGGACCTGTGGATGGTACTGATGGTTAAACCAGAACTAGTACAGGACTGTTTGTGGAGCTTCAGGTGAGCTCTGAGGTGAGGTTTCCTGGACACTTTTGACCAATGAAATGCTTCCTGAGCAGAACCCAGGTTCTGGTGTTTGTGAGAATATCTGTGGTCCACTAAGGAGAAGCAGGGTGGCCGCGGCTCATTGGGTTATGATCCTGGTGATGGTCCCCTTTAAATTCCAAGCCAGTTTTTTAGCTGTCAGCATGCAGTGTTTTCAGGACAGCCTCAGTTGTCAGATTATGAGGCTAAAATGGTGTGAAATCAATATATCAATAGATAAAGCAGCACAGAGGCCAAACAAACAAACAAACACAAACAAAGCAGAATATATTACTAGCAGAATTTTGTAGAAATAACACACAGATCAACAGTGACTTTTCTTATCTGCATCATTCTCTCATATCTTGGCTTTCAGGAGAAAAAATATTGGCATTGACACAAACACAGCAGAAACTATTTCTATATTTACACCTTTTCTTCCAGCTGTTTTTTGTTATTTATGCTGCTATTTATCTACTGTCCTTAAAGATCCAGCTACAACTCGGCTCATGTTTGGCACCATCGTGTGTGAAAACGTCTTCTTGGCTTTATTCCAGCCATAGAGGAGCTTTATTTTTCTTTTTTCCAGGCAGACACACAACGTTCTGCTCAGTTGTTGATCTTTGGCTGCTCCTGGTTGGACGTTACCGTCAATTTAAGCTCTCTGATTGGTGGAAAGTTTGACAGGAAGTAGCATCATTATAATTTCCAGATGAAAATAAAGGTCTTTTAAGCTCTTTCCTTTAAAGGACTAAAATCTGTTGTGCCCTTCGTTCCTGTGGCATTTTCCACTTCTCTGTTCTTCAGGTTCGGATTTAATTGGGGAGAATAGCATTCGGTGTTCCTGCTCCATGTGCCTGGAAATCCTCCAGACTGACCTGTAACTTTTGGATCTTGCTGTGCTCGTGGAGTTTTATAAAAGAATCAACTGGACAGTGTTTGCGTTTTTGAAAAGTTACCTTGACCTCAACTACTGCACTTTAATTGCCAAAATATTTGCAGTTTTTGGATTTTTATTTTTAACTCTGTGTCTCTAACCGCTTCTTTAATATGAATTTATTTATTTATTGTGACGTGTGTTGCTGACCTATTGGCCAGGTCACTCTTGAAGATGAGATCTTGATCTAAGCAGGTTTTTATCTGGGAAAATAAAGGTTAAAATAAAAACATAGTAGTGATAGTGATGTTTTTTATTACAACATTGTGATAAATAATGCTGTTATTGTGGATTTACCATAGAGTCTGTGAATAAGCTCTATGTTTTGTGCTGGCTGGGATATAAATGCCTGGAAACTGTTGACAACATAAGCGATAGCGGGCGCCGGTGATCTAGGGGGGGGTTTGAGGAACAACACTTCTAGTTCTGTTTCTGACCTGACTCAGATGTTTAACTTTGATGTACATCTGTTTCCCAGCAGGCCTCGGGGGAAGATGGGCGTGGTGAGGTGGCGGCCCGCTCTGTCCGCTCCGCTCGCTGTAAGAGCTCCTTGGTGGCCGGCGACGGGTCGGCCCACGTGGGGAACTACCGGCTGCTGAAGACCATCGGGAAGGGGAACTTTGCCAAAGTGAAGCTGGCTCGCCATGTCCAGACGGGCCGAGAGGTGAGAAGCAGGAGCTGCTGGGAAAGATCAGCCCACAGATTCTGAGCAGGCTCTAACAACGGGCCTTTGTTTCTGACAGGTGGCCGTCAAGATCATCGACAAGACCCAGCTGAACCCGACCAGCCTGCAGAAGGTGAGCTGATGTGAGCAGCCCAAGTCCGGCTCAGAGCCAGAACTGTGTGTGTGCATCAGAATTACATCCTGCTGTGTTTGTGTGTCTCAGCTCTTCAGAGAGGTCCGAATCATGAAGATCCTGAACCACCCCAACATTGGTGAGTAACATCTGGGTCCCACCGACCCAGATCCCTGTTTCTGTAGGAACCTAATCATCTTCAGCACCTGAGGAGAACAGGTCTGGTTCTGGTTCTGGTTCCGGTTCTGCTCAGTCTCTGGTATCACAGTGTCTCATCTGTGTGTGCAGTCAAACTGTTTGAGGTGATCGAGACAGAGAAGACCCTCTACCTGGTGATGGAGTATGCCAGTGGAGGTCAGTCACCTGGACACACACACACACACACACGCATGAACAGCCTGAACAGGTGAGTCTTGTCTCTGTGTGCAGGTGAAGTGTTCGACTACCTCGTAGCTCATGGGAGGATGAAGGAGAAGGAGGCCAGGGCTAAATTTAGACAGGTAACACACACACACACACACACACACACACACACACACAGAACTCTAACCATGGTAACACAGTTGAACAGCTGTGGAAGAGGACTGCAGTGCCTTTGAGCCAGGCAGCAGAACTCACCCTCCTCTGTGTGTCCACAGATTGTCTCTGCGGTCCAGTACTGCCATCAGAAGCGGATTGTTCACCGCGACCTGAAGGTAACTTGCAGGAGAACCGGTAGGGAGATTTCCCGGCTGACCTGAACACGTCATGAGTAGTTCACAGTCTCAGTGAGCAGAACCACCAACGCTGTCACAGCTGGTTCTGACCCAGCAGGTTGAACACCAGCTCCTGTTTTAAACAGTAGCCACGTTCACGTTTTACTTCCGGAAATCCGTAATCTGATCTCCACCTTGCTGTCTGTTCACACCATCAGAACAAAATCCAGCCAGGTAACAGCGTTAGGAGGCGGAGCTAACGTTCCGCCCGTCACAGGCATCATGTTGTGTTCAGAATTAGAACCAAGTCAGGTGTTTGTTACCTGTTACTGACGCCCGATTGGCTAACAGTGTTCCTCACAAAGACTTCTCACCTCCTCCTCTTCTTGGTCCTGCAGGCGGAGAACCTCCTCCTGGACGCCGACATGAACATAAAAATAGCAGATTTCGGCTTCAGTAACGAGTTCACTGTCGGTGGGAAACTGGACACTTTCTGTGGTTCTCCTCCGTACGCTGCACCTGAACTCTTCCAGGTAAAAACACGCCGGCGTTGATGTTTTCGTGTCGGGTCCAGCTGTCTGAACCATGTGTGTTTTTAGGGGAAGAAGTACGACGGTCCGGAGGTGGACGTGTGGAGTCTGGGGGTGATCCTCTACACTCTGGTCAGCGGCTCTCTGCCTTTTGACGGACAGAACCTGAAGGTGAGTCCCACTCAGACCCACACAGCATGTCCTGGAAGATCTCGGGACTGTAAGGTGACTGCGTGTTCATGTGCAGGAGCTCAGAGAGCGGGTTCTACGAGGAAAATACCGGATCCCCTTCTACATGTCGACGGACTGCGAGAACCTACTGAAACGCTTCCTGGTGCTGAACCCGGGGAAGAGAGGAACTCTGGAGGTGAGAACTGCTCAGACGTCACCCTGTTACAAACCGGGTGACCCTGTGAGGGAATGTTTGCTCTTTGTTACAGTTTAATTTATTTCTGTCATTAATGTCAACATAAAAAAGTAAAATGAGCAAAAATTCCCATTCCAACTAAAATTCCTAAATAAGTCCTACATATTAACTTTGGGTTTTTCTTACAGAAAAGACGAAGGATCTCTGTCTGAACTTTTTTCTGGAAACTACATTTTAAAAATGGATTTGAACGTTTCTTTTCAACCTGATTTAGAAACACAGATAAAACATGTCCTTGACTTCCAGCCGTCCTTTAGCAGAATAGCTGCTGTTTGACACACAAATAATAACAACAAGAAAGAAACAACACTGTAGTTTAGTTCATTAAGTTTATTATTTAAGCATAAAAGAAAACAAAGTTAAAACAGGGAAAATGAAACAAACCTGAGGATATGGCAGTAAATTAAATAGAAGTTCATACTCGATAACAAAGAAAAACAAAAGCAAACAATACTCGTAATCACACAGTTCCTTTAAATCTCTGTGGTTGGGAAAAACCACCATGTCAGTCACGTTTCAACAACAAAACTGTAAAGATTGAGACTCTTTTAGTTTTTCTCATCGCTGTAAATCCAACCAGAGTCACGCTCAACAACAAAGACTGCAAATGAAACGACAACATTTAATTTCAGGGTTATGTAAACGCTAACACTATTTAACCCGGTAACTAAACATTCACTTTGTTGCACAAAGCTGCCGATTACCCTGCAGTAGGTGAAACGTTTTGGTGTATTTCCTCCTTTCACCTAAACTTTATGTTGTCATGTTATTCACAGGCTGGTGAGCCGTCCTCTACAATGGTTCTTTTTTCTCTAAAACCAAATAACTCAAACACAGATGAATTATTAAGGCATAGCTCTTTTTCTCCAGAACTTTCCTCTGATATGATCTTTACAACTGATCTCCTTCTGAAAGAAAACCAGTTCATCTAGGAATTAAACCAGGACTATTTTTTACTGCCTCCCCTCTGAAACGACATTCCTAAAGTAAATGAAAGATATCGTCTTAACTACAAGAGCTGTATTTATAATCTGTCCGAGTCATGTGAGATTACTACAGAAGTGTAAGAATAAAGATACGTGTTACTGTGTCAGAGTAAATTCAGCTGGAACACAGTAGAAAATGTAAATGGCTATTTTTATTTTTTTTAGAAAATAGAGGAATGAGTAAAGTGTTCCTGATATTAGTAAAGTAATATCTGATGAGGAACTGTGCAAAAGTAGAAGCTAAAAAAGTGAACCTGAGCAGTTTTCAGATGTTTTGCTAGAGCTGTTACACAGGTAAAATATGTCAGCTGTTGTTTACGATCAACATTGTCATCAATGGTCAGGAGAATCGAGGGATAGCATCCAAGTTCCCCTTAGAAACACCACACGGGTCCAGAAAGAAGTGAAACCAAGATGGTGAATCCTTTACTATAAAACCCCCTTCATCTCCACGGACCCTCCCAGGACCTTCATGATTCATTTCAAACAAAAGCAGAGCACATATCAGCATAATGAAATCATCATGCCATCCCTTCTCTGTTCAGCTTCTGGTTCATGCAGCAGTTTTCTCTGGTCCAGCTGGATTTCATAGCTGGAATCGTCTCTGAAGATAAACCTTGTTTTTCCTGTTCAGCAAATCATGAAGGATCGATGGATCAACAGTGGTTCTGATGAAGAGGAGCTGAAGCCTTTTGTGGAACCAGAGCTGGACATAAAGGACCAGAGCAGGATCGGTACGCACGCACGCACACACACACACACACACACACACACACACAGATGTAGCCGTAGCAACAGTGTGTATTGATGATCATAACACTGATGTCGCTTGTCATCAGACCTGATGGTGGGAATGGGATACTCCAGGGATGAGATCAACGATTCGCTCACCAAGATGAAGTACGATGACATCACAGCCACTTACCTGCTGTTGGGACGTAAAGCTGCTGAGGTGAGGGGTTACCATGGTAACCACGGGTGAAGCCCTGCAGGCTTTTCCAGGAACTAACAAATGTGTGTCGCTCAGGTGGAGGCAGGTGATACGTCTTTGCTCAAACCTCGTCCGACCAGCAGCAGCCAGTCTCCTGCCCACCTGGTCTCCCAGCGCACCCCCTCCTCCTCCTCTTCCTCCTCCAAACAGAGGAGGTACAGTGACCAAGGTACGGCCCAGGAACAGGACCAGTACCACCACATTTTACCTGGGCTACTAACCGTCTCCTCTCCTCTTCAGTGTCTCCGGTCTCCTCGGTTGCTCCCAAGAAAAGTCCGGCGGCGGTGGAGGGGGAGGCTAAGCAGGAGGGGGGACACAGGAAGCCCAGCCCCGGGGAGACTGCCAGCCCATTGCTCGGCAACGCCAACAACCCGAATGTGAGCGACATCCCAGAGCGCAGGAAAACAACAGCCACACCCCCTGTGAGTATCTGTCAGACATGTGAAGGTAACTAGGGGTGTGTGTGTGTGTGTGTGTGTGTGTGTGTGTGTGTGTGTGTGTGTGTGTGTGTGTGTGTGTGTGAGGGGGTTCCTGTATCTTCTTCAAGCAGCCAATCAGAGCATGTCTCTGTTCCAGGCATCGTCGTCCAGCATGACCAGGAGAAACACATACGTGTGCAGCGAGCGGGGCTCCACTGATCGGACTTCCACGGTCCACAACGGCAAAGAGAACAGGTAGAGTCCTTCTCCTCATCCTCATCTTCCCCTCATATCCACACATATATAACCCCCCATCTCCCCCCTCCCTTCAGCTCTGCTAACACACCCACTCAGCGCTCTGTGGGCGGAGCTTCCACTCATAGCGTCAGCAGCGGAGCCACGCCACCGGACCGGCTGCGGTTTCCACGGGGGACGGCAAGCCGCAGCACCTTTCATGGGGGGCAGCTCCGTGAGAGACGCACCGCCACCTATAACGGCCCACCCGCCTCGCCCAGCCTGTCGCATGACGCCACACCCCTCGCCCAATCACGGTCCAGAGGCTCCACCAACCTGTTCTCCAAGCTCACCTCCAAACTCACACGCAGGTACGCCAGAGCATGGCATCATGGGAGCTGTACCGGTTTAAGGCCCGTTTATCCGTGACCCAGGCCATGGACAGGCAGATGGACAGTTTTGTTATGGTTATGGGGGGCGTGGCTTACCAAGGTTGTCTTGTATTCCAAGGGTTGTCAGTTCGACCCTCTGCCAAGTTGAGTTCATGTTGAGGTGTCCTTGGGCAAGACACCGAACCCCTAATTGCTCCTGATGGTTCGTGGTTGAGCACCTTGCATGGCAGCTTCCGCCATCAGTGTGTGAATGTGTGTGTGAATGTGATGTATGATGCGCTTTGGGTTCCAGGTACAGTCACGTGCTATATAAATACGGACCATTTACCATTTAAGTCTCATGTGTTACACGCGTAATTTTCACGTAGCTTAGTTGTCTGTCAAATGATGCAGAAAACCGAGGAATACCACCGGAAATTGCGGGGACAGTGCGATTAGACCAGCGGAAGAAATAAACCAGAGAAGAAGAAGAGGTTTAAAGGTTCAGCTACTGTAGCTTTTGAATAAAGCTGAGTGTTCAGGGTGTGTTGGACGATTGGAAACAGCTTCATACCGGCCCATTACCGCCGCCAAATGTCTGAAACTGACGATCGGATGTGTGACAACATTTGAAATAGGGCTGCACAATTAATTGGATTTTGATCGCGATCACGATTTTGGAGGCCACAATTAAATGAACCTGATCGTCAACCATATTTATATTCGAAATGTGAGCTCTGCTGCATCTGATCACACACATTCTCAACCTGTAGTCTGCCAACCACCAGCGGGCGCACGCAAGGCCAAAGCTTCATTAAGCTGCCTAAAGAACAAGGTCGCACACCTTTTACAGCCGGCAGCTAGTTGTACTCAGTGTTGCCAACGTCGCTTCGTCGCTATATTTAGGGAGTTTTCACCTCTAGCGATTTTTTTATTTATTTATTTTATTTAAAAATGACTAGTGACAAATCTAGAAACTTTTTCAGGTTATATTGGAGCCTTTTGTAGACAGATGTGAAAGAACGTATAGTTTACTTTTAAATGAGGACTGGGTGCTGCGCCGACCCCTCCCCCGTCCAAATGCATTCAGAGCAGGAGATGATCGCCTCTGTTTCATGACCAGGCTGAAAATGAAACGTACATAACTGCTGCTGGATGATCCTGCGCTCACATATTATTGTTTGTTAATGAAGAGTGTGGACAAAAACAAAGTGTTGTGACATGTTGCAGCCTCCTAATTAAAAAAAATTACACTTAATAAATTAAACTTAAATAAACAAAAAAAATATTGACCTGAAGAATTAAAATTTATTTATTTAGGTTGTCTTTTCTTCAATTTTTGCCTTTCTCACAACATCCATCTCCACGGTAGCATCTATTATAACTATATATACTAGTGATGGGATGTTCAGCTCTTTTGGCTCCCGAACGGCTCTCTATTTAGCATCTTTTGTAGCCCCATAATTTACATTACCTTCTCCAAAATTAATGGTAAAGCATTATTTATCATCTATTCTAATCTAAAGTTTAATTTTCCCCTTAAAATTGTTGCCACATAGTTTGTGTAGTACAATAAAAATACATGTTTTTCCATCAATAATCGAGATTAATAATCATGATTACAATATTGATCAAAATAATCGTGATTATTATTTTGTTCATAATCGTGCAGCCCTAATTTGAAACGGATGTTCTTGTTTACGTGTGTAAAGGAGCTCAAATGGGCCTTAAGTCCTGCTTCTATCTGTTTCTACTCTTCATCGACCCGTCACCATGGGAACGCATTTTTTTCTTCCTATTTAATTGCCTTTCTGCCTCTTTCTTTTCTTCTTGCTGTCAGAGGGACGTCAGAAGTGGAGAGGAACGGACGACCTGAAGGGTCCAGGTGAGTCAGTCAGGTGTGAGCAGGATGTTGATTGGTTTGGAGGGTTTGTTGGGTTTAGCTGATAAGCCAATCAGACAGAAGGGTTTGTGTGTTGGTTATTGATTGGACAGAAAGTTCATGTTTGTCTGTCTCCTCTGCCGGCAGTCGTAACATGACATCAGATCAGAGGGAGGAGCCAGCGTCTCCCGCCAGTCCTCACCTGAAGGACGCAAAGCCGCGCTCCCTCAGGTTCACCTGGAGCATGAAGACCACGTCCTCCATGGAGCCTCTGGACATGATGCGGGAGATCAGGAAAGTCCTGGATGCCAACAACTGCGACTATGAGCAGCGGGAGCACTTCCTGCTGCTCTGTGTCCACGGAGACGGACACGCCGACAGCCTCATCCAATGGGAGATGGAGGTGTGCAAACTGCCCCGCCTCTCTCTCAACGGAGTTCGATTCAAACGCATTTCAGGAACATCCATTGCCTTCAAGAACATTGCCTCCAAGATTGCCAACGAACTCAAACTTTAGAAACACAGGTACGGCAGGGACAGACAGGTGGAGACAGACAGGTGTTGGACAGAGACAGACAGGTGGAGAAAGACAAGTGTGGAGACAGACAGGTGGGTAACAGACAGACTGGTGGAGGTGGACAGGTGTGGGGCAGAGACAGAAAATGTAGACAGACAGGTGTAAGTAGGGCAGACACGTGTAGCAGAGACAGGTGTCTCGTCGTGCTCGTTTAAAAAAATGTGACCTAACTGATTACTGCTCTCTGATTGGCTGCAGCTATAAGGTGGTTTAACTGAATGGACACACATCTGTACTCACTGATTATTGATGCTGCAGCCATTTTGCAGTCTCTGTGTACAGGGTTTCTCTGCCAGCTCTGCAGGGGTAGCTGCACAACAAACCAGGATGAGCAGAATTTGGTGCAAAGGATCATGGGACTCTGAGTCCAGTGTTGCAACACATTACCATTTTTATTTTCAGAGAGTCTCTGCAGGTGTTGCAGGGAGTCTCTGCTGGGCCTGCAGAGAGACTGTGGCCCGAGGAGCCACCAGACTGGTTGGTGTGAGTCAGTGTTTGTGAATGTAAATAGTTTCTCACCTTGTTTTCATGTTGATTTTGTATGTGTGAGCCGTCAGCTGATAACTGAACCTCAGGCTCACCTGTGTCTCATTAAATACCTGAACACAGCAGGGGTTGGTGTCCTTGACCCGGTCTGATTGGTATCGGTTCTTATTTAATTTTCTTTCACCTGAAACTTTAAAACAAAGTTTAATTTTTACGTTTTTTAAATAAATCTTCAAACTGAAGCCTCTGAAGAGGAGCTCTGCTCTTCATCATCATAATCATTCCGAGCCCAAGCAAACTGGTTCTGATCCGACCTTTACCTCCTAAACCAGCACACTGGACCGGATTCTTCACAGGGGGACGGGTCTGCGACTCAGACCTGGAGGTTCTGCTGGAAGGTTCGGTTTTACCTCCATGGAAACCGTAAAGGATACCGTAACAGATGCAGTTGCTGAACTTGACCCTGAAATCTTACCTCCCGATCAGAATTGGTGCAATTGGATCTAAAGGGATGTGTTCCCCAGGCCATGAACCTGACCGGACTCAAAGTACAGAACCCAAGCCTCTGAAGCCTGTCAGAGCGGAAACCCGTTTTTGGGACAGAACCTGATCTGTTGGTAGAATCTCAGCAGTTCCATCCCAGTTAAGTTGGTTCTGTCATTAGGAACAAAGACCAGAAAATCAGAACCAGTTTCTGCTCTGAGTCAGCTGATCAGTGTTGATCTAACTCCTCTTCCTCAGACGCCTCATCGCACTGTTCTGACCCGGTTACTGACCGACCAGCACCAGCTCCAACTGACTGGTGTGAGACCACACCACCAGCTACAGGTGAGGGGATGCTCTGATCAGATCCCCCAGGTCTGCACAGTAATGTGTCTCTACAGGGTCCAAACTATCAGAACCAGTGGTTCTGTCCACTGGTCAGCAGGTTCCGGATCATCAGAATCTCCAGAGAAACCAGCAACACTTCAGAGAGGGTGAAGGCAGCTGGAGTCCAGTATGGTTCTGGAAGAGGGCTTCATTATCATCTAGAGTAGTTCCAGTAACACTCGGTTCCATCCCAGAAATAAAATGTTCCACAAGATCCATTACGTATATGTAAGAGTCACCGGGTCCGACCAGGTGAACTTCACTCAGGTCCATCCAGACTGAACGGGTCAGAACCTGCAGGTGGAGCAGGTCCAAAGATAATCTCCTTCATTGGTTCTGACGTATGAACAGACTGTTTCTATTCTGGATCTGAAAGTAACTGGTTTTGGGTTCTGGTTTTATACGAGGCGGGTTGTTGGAAGGACGTCATCCACAGAGTTCATCCTGTATCCCATCGTAGCAGGACCACTGACTGGTACCACGACGGCTGCTGGATGGTTGATGGCGTCACTAACCGAGGGGGCGGGGCTTCAGCCTTCAACACATGATCAGAATTGAGGAGGGAGGAGGGATGCGGGTTCTCTAATTATCATACAAACGTGTGGGATTTGTAATTTAATCTCTGATCTTCAGCAAGGTTTGAAAATGCTCCATCCATCTTTAACCTGGTTCTGCTTCCTTGTTCTGTTCCAGTTTAGTCCATTATGGACAGAACTGATCCAAATAATCATGAAGTTCAGTTAATTCAGACAATAATTACTTGAAATAAATTTTCTTCTGTTTTCCTGTAACTGTCAGAACCACAGCTGTAATTCTTTAATCCAATTACTTACTTTTACTTAAGATCGGCTCGTTTGCTTCTTACATTCCTGAATGATTCATTATGCAAATGAAGGGGCGTGGTTTTGGAGTATGCTGATTTGACAAAAGTGGATCGCGGCGGGCAGCTGCCTAAGCAGGGAAACCCAGACCTCCCTGTCCCCCCACCAGCTCATCAGGGACTATCCCGAGGCGTTCCAGGCCATCTGAGAGATGTAGTCTGTCCAGCGTGTCCTAGGTCTTCCCCGGGGCCTCTTTGTGGTGTGACGTGCCCGGAACACCTCACCAGTGAGGCATCCAGGAGGCATCCTAACCAGATACCCGAGCCACCTCATCTGGCTCCTCTCAATAGGGGCAACAAAGGTTGATTTTTTTCCAAGTCTAGTCAGCGTGATTATCTGGGTTGTTGTGATATGACAAGTCAAAATGCATTCACTTCAGCTAGGTACTGACTTTCCGACAGGGGACTCCGCCAGACGTTCCCAGCAGACCATCACAACATGCTTGGGTCTGCCAGGCCTGACCGGCATCCTCCCCCACCATCTGAGCCAACTCGCCACCAGGTTGTGATCAGTTGACAGCGCCGCCCCTCTCTTCACCTGAGTGTCTAAGACATGCGGCCACAAGTCCAATAATATGACTACAAAGTCGATCATCGAACTGCAGCCTAGAGTGTCCTGGTGCCAAGTGCACCTGTGGAAACTCTTATGCCTGAACAAGGTGTTCGTTATGGACAATCCATGACGAGCACAGAAGTCCAACAACAAAACACCACTCAGATTTCGGTTAGGGGGATGCCATTCCTCCCAATCACGCCCCAACAGGTGCCAAGTTGGGAGCAATGAGCATGCCCACACCTGCTCGGCGCCTCTCGCTGGGAGCAAGTCCAGAATGGAAGAGGGTCCAACCCCTCTCAAGGACAGTGGTTCCAGAGCCCAAGCCGTGCGTTTAGGTGAGTCCAGCTACATGTAGCTAGAACTGCTCAACCTAATGCACCAGTTCAGGCTCCTTCCCCGCCGGAGAGGTGACATTCCACATCCCTAGAGCTAACTTCTGCAGCCGAGGATTAGACCGCCAGGGTCCCCGCCTCTGGCAGCCACCCAGCTCACACTGCACCTGACCCCTATGGCCCTTCCTGCTGGTGGTGAGTCCACGGGAGGGGGGGCCCATGTCACCCTCTCGGGCTGAGCCCAATCGAGCCCCATGGGCAAAGGCCCGGCCACCAAGCGCTCTCCTCCCGCCCTAGATCCAGGCCTGGCTCCAGAGAGGGGCCCCGGTGACCTACATCCGGGCAAGGGAAACCTGGGTCCATGGTTTTACATCATCATAGGGGTGCTTCTGAGCCACACTTCGTCCGGTCCCTCCCCTAGACACCGGTTTGCCATGGGTGACCCTACCAGGGATATAAAGCTCCTGACAACATATATTTGATCCGCTAGGATCATCAGGATGCACAAACTCCTCCACAGCGGTAAGGTGGCAGCTCAGAGAGGAGCATGAATCCGGGTGTTATTTTGTCAGGAGACAGAATCAAAGCTGCTGGGAGGAGATGCCGAGGCAGGTGAGTTTTAGTACTTTTAGTAACTTTTTTTAAATTATTTTTATTTGTTACAGATCCCTGCAGAAAATGGAATATAATTAGAAATTATCAATTTAAATCAGAATAATTATATGAAAATGAATATTCCTACTAATAGTAGAAATTCTATGCATCTGTTATGAGTAAAAATGATTATATATTGTTTGGTTTTTTATTAAAAGCATAAGGATGATGATGAACTAACAATGGTTTATCATTGTGTTTGCAGCTGGAACTTTTTTCCTCTTGTGGCATCAGTATGTAATTTTGTCAGGTGATAAAAGTGAAGCTGCCAGAAAACACGGAGGCAGGGTCACAGGTAAGGGTTTAAGTGGAAATGTCTGTCTTTTCACAGTTTTTCACAGTAACCTGTTAACATATTAGGCCCAAAGATAAAAAAAAACCTTAAAATCACATTTTTTTTTACTAGAATAAATACTTGTGTATTAATTTAAATGCAACCCATCATATCTGTGGTTTTCATGGTCCTGCTGTTAGTTTCAGATCTGAAACTTTCCTCCTGTTTTGTCTGACGATACTGGCCCATGAAAACAGAGATGATTTTAATTTGGTACTAAAATATTAATCCATAAAGAGCTTCCAGGTTGCACTTGGCTAAATATGTAAATTGGTTGATATTTGAAGTTCTTCAGTGTACCAGTAGAGGGAGCACAAGTACCACCAGTTCTATGTGTTCCACTGAGATTTATGGCAGGCATCCTGAGTTTTCCAAGTTATCCTGCTGCAACACACCTGATTCAGACAAGTTCTGCACAAGTCTGTTGATGACCCATGAATTTCAGTCAGCAGGGAACCATCTAAAACCTGCAGGACAGCGAACAACGAGGACCAGAATCCCTGAGCCTGGGTATAGACCAGCGATCACCAACTCCAGACCTCCAGGCCAGTGTCCTGCAGATTTTCAATGTTTTCCTGGGTCATCGAATGGGTTGTCAATAGACTTGAGCAGAACTTAAACTTAAAAGCAGGGAAACATCTAAAATTTGCAGGACACTGACCCAGGAGGTCCGAAGCTGGTGATCCCAGGACAATAAAAAAAACAACCCATAATAGAATTTTTTTAATTATAAAATTTTAATTTAGATTTTCTTTGTGTTCTAAATTACATGATATTTAACTACCATAAGTACAAAATAATAATAAATTAATGTAATCCAGGTACATTTGTGGGACCCTTCGTCCCTACTGATGTTAAAATCAAACCTACGTAATTGGTTCTGTTTATTCTTTACTCTGAAGTCAGGTGAATCTATAAAAAGAAAACACCGTGGAACGGCTTGACAGCAGGTGTTGTGGATGATCAGGTGTGAGAATGAAGACAGGTGAGCAGCAGCGATTAGTTGGGGCCACAGAGACTTTATTAGATATTTCAGGTGTTAGATGGGTCCAACAGGTGCAGACAGGAAATAGAAAATCCTTCACATGTTGGAAGCCTGAAGTCTAACTGAGCGGCTCTAAACGTCCCACGGCGTCAGGACGGACTTGTTACAGTGAGGGAGGGGGCAGGGCGAGGAGGGGAGTGACAGGTGAGGAGGAGGAGGAAGGAGGTGTCTGGTTACAGTGACACAGTTCACTTCTGCTCCGGCATCAAGTCGTCTATGCTCTCTCCGGCCTCCAGACGCTTCTCCATGTTGACCAGCAGGTCAACGCCGTCCACCACCATCTGGACCAGTTCCACCTCCGAGAAGCCCAGACGGTCTGCATTGGAGATGTCGAAGACTCCGCCCACCGCTGCGGTGTCGACTCCGCCTATCAAAGACAAGAAACTCCGTCAGAACAGTGATGGACAGGTACGTCTCCACCTGCACGAACGCCTGAGCATCAGCTCACCTGTTCCTCTCTTCTGCAGCCGCAGCCTCTTCAGGATCTCTCCGAACTTCTCGTGCTTGCTGACGTTGGGCAGTTTGACGTGCACGCCGGCTCTCAGTCCGGTCCCCAGGTTGGACGGACAGGTGAGGACGTAGCCCAGGTGTTCGTTCCACATGAACTCGTGTCCACGCTCCTTAAACAAGGACTCGATCTGCGGATGGACAGACAGACGTCAATGATGAGCATGACGATTCTTACAGTGAACGAGACTCATTCACAGGAGGCGGGACTTTCTTGATTGGCACATCATGCGGCCGCTAACAAGCAAGGAAAGACTGGCGTTATACAGCATGGTTAGGGTTTGTGATTTGAAAGAGAAGGGAGGGCATTCTTTTAAAAGACGGGTGTAGTGTTACAGGTCAGACAGATCCAGTCTGTTTCTGGATTTTTTCTGGTAAACCAGCTTGGTTCACACCAGTTTAAACAGAACTTAAAGAACCTAAATTTACTCTGTGGAAGTAAACAAACATTTTAGCTTTTATGGGTCCCAAAGCAAACCTCCCTCAACCATCACAGCACCGCTGGTTGTTAAATATTACTGGTGTTTAATCATTTTACACTCTAAATGTAATAAACCCATTAATTAGCTTTATTTGTAGTTGTCGTACATCGTAGGGGTGTTTGGCTGTGAATTTTAACACTACATGGATGTCAAATTCAGAAAAAAAGGTCTGATATTAATTTGCACTTTTTATTATGTAGAGTTAAATATGAGTCTGGCATATTGAGATCATAGATGTCTATTCCTTCAAAAGATATATAATCTCAAGATATCTTAATATTTTAGGTACGCTTAGCGGGACAAGTTGTCACGTTTTATTACAACCTACAGTTTCCCCAAACAAATGATGTTCATAGACAAGCAAGTTAATTTTGTGTGGTGTTAGGATGCCAGCACAAGCTTACGTATGTCTAGCCTACAAAAAATTTAATTGGTTGCTAGACAACAACATAATGCAGCCTTGTTTGGCTGCTTCTTCAGTGGTGGCTTCCCAGCAGCTCCAAAGATGGACATGTAAAACCACGTCCATCTCGTCTTTTTTTACTGTCGCAGTATTCCTTCCATCACTTTCCTTTTTTTTACTGGCTCTCGGCTGCGAATCTCTAGTAAGCTCCACCTTCCCCACGACACAACAGCCACAAAGATGGGGAGCTGGATTTAAATAAGAGTTCGTTGGAAAAGAGTTTAGTTTTTTTCATACATAAAAAATGCAAAGATATATTTAAAAAAAAAAAAACAGGAAATAAAAATAAATTACGTGGAAATTAATACTCTATAACAAAAAGAGGAAAAACAACCAAACCCCTATAAATTTCTTTAAAGAGTATGCAGAGGAACCTTAAGGCTTATTCCATTTTACTGTTTTTATATTTGTATATTAAAAAAGAAGTGGAGAAAAAGGTAATCTAAAGTAATGTTTTCATGAGAATTTTACTCTTTGTTTAGTTGTTTACTGAACATTTTTATTAAATATTAAATATTCAGTGAAAGTGCATAAAAATCAGGCTTTCATAGGATAATAAAAATAAGAAATTGCTTACCAACGTACAAACCATTCAGAATTGATCATGTAGACTAAAATAGAAGCCGAGAGATACTAAATGAGCTGTTTGAGAGCCAAAAGAGCTGAACTTTCCATTAAACGGGCAGGTGAGACTGGTCCAGAACCAGACAGGTACAGACAGGAAATAAGGTGCTCACCTTGGTGAGTCCGGTGCAGAAGCGGTTGAACACCTCCTTCATGTTCCCGCCCTTCTGCATGCTGATGACGCGCAGGTGATCCTCCTCGTTCACCCAGACCAGGAAGGTCTTGTTGTCGTTGTGCCTGCAGGTGGACGACAACGAGGGGTTAATGATGGAGAGAGGAAGTCTAGCACGCGTCAGAGGTCGCGACGTCACACTGACCAGATGCCGCGGCCGTCGGGCCAGTCGCGGGCCATACCGGACGCCAGCAGCAGCGGGGAGACGGGCTTGTCAAACAGGAAGTGGTCATCGATCAGCTGCTGCTGCTCCTCCTCCGTCATGTTCTTCAGGGCGTAGTACTTCCCCTTCAGGTCCCCGCTCAGAACATCCAGACCTGTAGGACCAAAACCCAACGTGAGCACTGGCAGGTTACATGTCACATTCATGGTCCAAAAACAGGTGGTTCTGACAGTTTGGAGACCTGAAAACGGTCCGGTCTCTGACTCGCATCTGAGGATAAAAGAACCCTCTCAGAACGAAGATAAACTCACAATTAGATCAGTGGTACCAGGTGGTCTGAACCGGTCCCACCTGGGTTCAACTATTAACAGAAACCATCAAGTGCCAGTAATTCAATTTATTTTTGTCCCCAAGGGGCAATTTAAAAAAATGGGGCATGGAAGTAGCTTTAAAAACAATAAATTAAACACTAAAACAAGTTAAAAACAGTCAATAGTCAAACTTTCTAACAAGCGGTCACGGCTTCACCAACAGCAGATCTGTGATGTGCATCATGTTTGCAGCCAGCAAGGGGCAGCAGAGTCCGCTCCAGCAGCCTCCAGCAGTCCGGTCTGATCCGGTCTCGCCTTATTTGAATATAAATGTGTGATTTTACCCCAAACAGAATCATCGACCTCATTAAGAGTCTCAGCAGGACGACGCTCAGCTCACAGTTACATAACATCTGAGTTTACTGAGGCATGATGGGAAGTCGTGTCCATAGAACCTGGACAGCCTCAGCAAGACTGCACAACCCTGCATTGTCAGGGGACGTGTCCCTGAATGCACCACAGTGCAGCTTTAGGTTGATCTGGATCAGTTGTTCTGTTTCATTCTAAAACTGGACCACCATGACACAGAACTGGTCACATGACCAGCTGAGCCACATGAGATCCAGTTCCTTTCAGTTGGTTTAATTTTTTTTGTCCCTAAATGTTCCTTAAAGTCTTAGAGCGCCACCTTCAGGTGAAGTTGTTGACAAACATCTGACATTTTGTCTTTCATTTGTTATTTCAGAAACACAGTGAAGGGAAACTTGAAAACTTAATCTGAGATGGTTCTGACCTTACAGGACATTTCTCAGAACGCAAACCCAACCCGTGTGTGGTAAGACTGAAGGAAGGAAGGAAGTGATGTCATACTTTCGATGGAGAGCTGCTCGATGGCCCGGCGTTCTCCACGGCTGCAGTGCGGCGGCAGACAAAACCCGCGGATGCTCCGACCCGTCCGGACCCTTGAGCTCAGCACGTAGTTGGGGTCCAAGTCATCTCCGCCCTGAAAAACAGCATGTGTCCAACATCAGTTAGCACCACGGACAGCGAACAGAACCAGAACCACCAGGTTACCCGAGGCCCAAAACTGGATCAGGGTTTCAGGATGTTAACTTCAGGTCTGAGTTGTCAGTGTGATGAAGCAGGCTCTGAATAAGGTGGATTACCATGGCAACCGGTTCAATGCTCCTTACAACAATCCTCCAGAGCACACTGCTACACCTAGATTTAAAGGTGTTATCTTAGAAACCCTCTGGGTGTCGCACCACCAGAGCAGCAGAAACTGACTCCAAAACAAACCCAACACGGACCCAGAACAGCCCCTAAATCCAGATCCAGATCATCTCAGATCATCCTTGTTAATGACGTGGCAGGTTATTGAACTCAGATGCAGATGTTTCAGGCGGATGGAAAAATTACATCATCAGGCTATTCAGGCTTACTTCTTCTCTTAGAAATATGCAGCTCCAGAGCGAGATTGAAGCCCCGCCCCTTTTACACAAGCATGTCGGAAAATCTAGTTAACTGACGAAGTTAAAAACCAGCATTTTGGCCCCGACACAGAGATGGGACCAACCGACCAACCAGAATCTGTGATTTTGCTCAGACTGAAAGTCGGAGCTGCTGCAGCAGGAGGGAAAGATGGCTGACTGAGTTCATGACTGAAAATGTCCAAGTTCATTTTCTGTCATCAGACTCATTCCAGAAAAAAGGCTGGAGTTGTTCTGAAAACATAAATCAGATAAATATGAAGTATATGAACTTAAGACGTGATTTGATCCCACGGGGAGGACAGCAGGAAATCTGCAGGAGCAGACTTTAGATCATTCAGTCTGTTTTAGACTCCAACATTTTCTTCTGATGACTCATCTCTCAGAAAGATGATCAGCGAAAGGCACTAACTTTCTCTCACCCTCCACACACCCACATTGTTTACATTTTTTCATTGCTAAAAGGTCTGATTGGTCAGGAGGCGGAGCTTTCACCTGCGTTCATCTCTGAACCAAGCCAGGTGAGGTTTTCACCATCAGTTGCCATGGCGATATAACCATGTAAGACAGGGATCAGACACTGGTCCTTGATGATCGGCATCCTGGAAGGATGTGTCCCTGCAGCAACACACCTGATTCAACAAACGGGTCATTAGCTGACTGGTGCAGAACTTCAGCTGTTCGAGATCCTCTTTATTTAAATCAGGTGCAAGACGGATCCTGGTTCATCGTTCAGTATTGGTGTTTGTTTACCTGCAGATTTATGGGGTTTGAAGCTGCTTGTTGTTGTTTACCTGCAGACTGTCTTAGTTTGAGTCTGTCTGTTGGCCACCTGCAGGTTTTGGGGGTTTAGAGCTGTTGTTTACTTGCAGGTTTTTGGGGCTTAGGTACATTTTTTGCTCCAGGTTTCCGGTGTTGTTTGTTTTTGTTCACTT
>JBAFTA010000025.1:22484026-22495381 GCA_036919975.1 Melanotaenia parkinsoni | reverse complement strand
AATAACTGGAAATGAGGAAAAAGTGGAAACATGGAAATAGTTTCTGTTGTGTGTTTGTTTCAATAACAATATTTTTTTCTCCTAAAAGCCAAGACTTGAGAGAACGATGAGATGAGAAAAGGTTTGGTTACTGTTGGTCTGTGTGTTATTTTCACAAAGTTCTGTTAGTAATAAATTCTTTGGTTTGTCGTTATGCTGCTATATCTGTTGATATAATTTTAACGTAAGGGTTGACCAAAAATAACAATAGCTTAGAGTTTTAAGGGTTAATAAATATACATGTGAGTATAAATACATAGCATTCTTTAACCTGTTGTCCGAACAGCAATGACAAACATGCCACAAAAGTAGAAAAGGAAGAATTCTCCTAACGTCCGGGTGTCTCTGCAGAGTCCACTCAGGCCTTGGCAGCTCCGACTCGAGGAGGAACTCTGACTCGGGACAAAGAAATCAAGAAGCTGAACGAGGAGATCGAGCGTCTGAAGAAGAAGTTGGCAGGTCAGACGATGTCTGATTTTCTAACTTGGTCGTTTTTAACAGCGTCCTGGTTTTAAACCTCTCTCTGTTGTGTGGCAGACTCTGATAGGCTGGAGCACCAGCTGGAGGAGGCGGTTACGCTCAGACAGGACTACGAGAGCTCCGCCTCCAAACTGAAAACCCTGGAGAAACAGGTGAAGACGCTGAGACAGGAAAAGGATGAAGTCCACAAGGTAAACGGAGCTGCTCGCTGTACTTTGATGTGAGACTCTTCATTTTTGCTGCATCAGCTGATGGTCCTCTTCATCCTCCTCTGAGCAGCAACTGGCCGACTCTCTGGACCGCCTGAGAAGTCAGACCAAAGAGCTGAAGGAAGCCCACTCTCAGAGGAAGCTGGCCCTGCAGGAGTTCTCGGAACTGTCGGAGAGGATGGCCGAGCTCCGCTCCTCCAAGCAGCGGCTGTCCCGTCAGCTCCGAGACAAAGAGGAGGAGATGGATGCACTCCTGCAGAAGATGGACGTCATGAGGCAGGAAATCCGCAAAACAGAGAAGAACCGCAAGGAGGTTAGTGAGGGGAGGGGGTGGTGATATCAGGACTCGCTCCTACCTTCCTGCTGCACAGATTTACCAGTTTTTGTTCAGACAGTAAACACAGCAGCTTCTAAACGGTCCAGTAGAACAACAAGTCTTCTTCACTTCCTGTCTGGGCTTCTCACTTTAGTCTTCCTCATGCTGAGTAGACAAAGTGTGAAGGTTAGTCTGATCTGAAACCGACTTTGTCAGGATAAAAATAAACATCAAGTGAAGGAGTCGGAGCTGTAGCTCGTTCCTGTGGTCTTTGTTGCTCTTCATTTCCTGCACCTCCTCCTGTATTCCAGCAGAGGGAGACAAACCCTGTATCTTCACTTATCTGCGCTGGATAATCCAAAATACCTTCAGACACATTTTCTAATGTTCAGTAAGCTGATTGGTTGTTCAGGACCTGAACGTTACCACAACAACATTATACTTTTTGTACACCAATCTTGAATGAAAACATAAAAGCATGATGCACAGTTTAGAAGGGATTTCAGTTTTTTTGTTTTTTTATGGTCCTAACACGTTAGAAGATCCAAATCTGTAAAAACTGGACCCATCATGACCAAACGTGACATGTTGACCAGGTGAACGTGGAGGCTGATCTACATTATTTACTTCATGCCTGATGGTTCTGTGTTGGTTTTTCAGCTGGAGGCTCAGTTGGACGAGGCCAAGGCGGAGGCGTCGAAGGAGAGGAAGCTGAGGGAGAACAGCGAGGTTTACTCCAAGCAGCTGGAGACGGAGCTGCAGAGCCTGAAGGTGAGATGCTTCGTGATCCACATCCGGGTCAGGACTTTAGTTCTTTACATGTTCACATCCAAGAGAAGCTATGCAGCAAGTTGCTGGAAGGAAAGAACAGCTGCTGGTATTTACACCTCAACCAGACTGGACCAGACGGGACCAGATAGAACCAGACTGGACCAGACCGAGCTAAACTAGACCAGATAGAATCAGACTGAGTACAAATGGATCAGACTAAATTCATCTGAACCACACAAAACCTGACTGAACTAGACTGAACCAAACCCAGTTAATACAGGACCAGACCACTTTAACCTGAACCAGACTGAACTAGACTAGACCAGACATTACCAAATTGAGCCAGACTAAACCAGACCGGGTTAAACAGAACCAAACTGGATTAGGTTGAGTTTAATTGGACCAGATAGAGGTCCTAACCCAGGTGAATGTCTGCTAACTCCAGTAATAACTGGACATGTTTGTGGTTGGACCTTAGTCTGGTACTGACTCTTGTTCTGATTGTGGTCCCAGTCTCAGCAGGGTCGAGGAGCAGCAGCTGGGGGGGCGGAGTCACAGCAGGAACTGTCCCGTTTGAAGGCGGAGCTGGATAAGAAGGTTCTGTTCTATGAAGAGGAGCTGCTGAGGCGGGACATGGCCCACTCCAACGAGATCAAGACCCTCCGCAAAGACCTGCAGGAGTCTGAGGGGGCTCAGCTCACCTTCAACAAGGAGCTGCTGCAGCTCAGAGACAAGCTGGAAAAGGCTAAAAGGGACAGGTGAGTCCAGAACCAGAGACGAGTCCAGGATCAGACCAGAGGCAGGGGAGTCCTGAATCAGGTGTGTCTGTGTCCCTGCAGGCAGTCTGAGCTGGATGAGGCTGTTTCTGCTCTGAAGGAGAAACATGAACGAGAGAAGAACCTGCTGACAGAAGAGAACCGCAAACTGACCACAGAGACGGACAAGGTGATTCGATTCTCCAGAAGTTCTGCCGTGGTTCTGCAGACCTCACATGTGGTTCTGCAGAAGTTCTGCCGTGGTTCTGTAACTTTGTATCTTTTCTCCAGCTGTGTTCGTTTGTGGACAACCTGACTGCTCAGAACCGGCAGCTGGAGGACGAGCTCCAGGACCTGTCATCTAAAAAGGAGAGCGTGGCCCACTGGGAGGCCCAGATAGCGGAGATCATCCAGTGGTGAGTCTCTGGTCTGGTCTCTGGTCTGTCCCGGGACGTGGTGCTCGGCCACTGGGTGGCACTAAAACTAACGTGCTGTGTCCGCTGTGTTTAGGGTCAGCGACGAGAAGGACGCTCGGGGCTACCTGCAGGCTCTGGCCACCAAGATGACGGAGGAACTGGAGACGCTGCGCAGTTCCAGTCTGGGAACCAGACCTCTGGTAACACATAAATCCACTCAGAACCAGAACCCAGACAGTTCAAATCTCAGTCACCACCTGGCCATTCTGGAGTTCTGGACAGTCAGTCAGTATTCAGTTTTAGGGATGTCATGTGACCCACCTGCCTGCAGCTCTCAGGTGTAATCATGCCTGGTTTGAAGGTTACTGAGGCAGATGAGGTCTGTTTACCTGACTTTAGGTAAACATCTCGACTCCACAGTTAGGATTGTTGCACCTGTTCAGGTGTGTCAGCCGTCCTGACTCTGTGATTGTTTTTTACCTGCGTGTTAGCCTGAGTCAGGAGTGGCCACGCCCCCTAGGAAGCCCTGGCCTCCTATTGGTGGGGACAGAAGGGTGAGTTTCTATTTATTTATTTGTTATCACTTTTTGCCAATCAGGACCCTCATCAGAGGGGGGTCCATCACGCTTGCATGGCTCTGGCTTTCATGTGGACCATCCATGGTAAGCTCCAGAGCATCAGATCTGAGTTCTGGACCACCTTTTTATGGTTTCTGTGGTGTTGAACTGGAACAAAAATTACTTCTGAAGGTTCTAAAATTCTTTCAAGAAGCCAGTGAAGATAGTCTGAATCATGTGGTTCTGAATCAGAGTTCTGGATCCTAATTATCAGTTTTTCATAGAAAATTATCTGAAAAAAAAATGGAGATCAAGAACTTCAGTGGATAAGTAAAGATTTTTTCAGTTTCTCTGGTCCAGAACCAGCAGGTCAGAGCTCAGATTGTGTTTTCAGATTTTTGCAGATATTGATGAGCAATGTGAAGAAAACCTTTAAAGAGTTAAAAGTTCTGTAACATGTTGTAGACTCCTAATGAGAGAACAGCTGGAGCTGCTAGTTAAAGTGCTTAACTTTAATACTTGGGGCAGGGATATTTTCTGTTTCTCTTTCTACCGTTTTGAATGTATATACAATTAAATGCATTTTTCCAGACATTACTATAACTTGAGTTTACAATTTTAATGCCTGTATCTATGATTTGATTCAGTCGTCCTCTAAAATGCATTTAAAATTAAAAAATGCTGCTTTTTGGGACAAATGTTTTCCAATTAAAATGCGATTAATCGAGGTTATTTAATTACAAAGCCTCTAATTAATCATTCAGACCCTTTATAAATGTCCAAATAGAGGATTTAGGTTACTTCAGGTTGGTGGGGGGTCCTCATCCTTTAGAATGGCCAAACACTCGGACACCGTGTTTGGCGACAGGTGCTGCTGTGTCATGATGTCATGAGAAAATGTGATAAAATGTCATATTTAATAGGACATCAGAATTTGTCATATTTATTGGAATGTCGGGATATTTCTTATGTCATAATATGATGTCATATGTCATGATATTGCATGGAATGTCATAAGTAATATTACTGGAATGTCATGATATGTCATCAGCCATCTTCTGCTCTGACATCACATTATAAACTCTGTCACAGTGCTTATTGGCAGCTTTGATTGGCTCACTGGTCCATTTGCCTTTGTGTGAAAGGGGGACACAAACATGAGTCTGTGTTACCACGGTAACCATGATGTTGGTGGGGTTTTGATAAAAAACACTGTACTTCAGGGTGTATTTCTGTGTCCTGACGTAGGACCCACTGTGGAAGGTGCGTCGCAGCCAGAAACTGGACATGTCGGCCCGTCTGGAGCTCCAGTCGGCTCTGGATGCCGAGATCAGAGCCAAACAGCTCGTTCAGGAGGAGCTGCGCAAAGTCAAGGCTTCCAACATCAACTTGGAGAGGTCAGAGGTCACACCAAGCCCCCCTCCTTTCACCTGTGTGTGTGTGTGTGTGTCCTTACTTGGCTGTGTGTGTGTGTGTCTGCAGTAAGCTGAAGGACTCTGAAGAGAAGAGCAGGGAGATGGTGGAGCAGATGGAGAATCTCAGGAAGGAGGTGGAGGAGAGCCGCTCCCGCTCTGACAAAGGTGTGCCTATTAACCACGCCCACCTAGACAAACCCCTCCCCCTCAGTTTTTGGTTGTTGTTAAGAAAACCACATGAATGTTGGGGTGATTTTGTCCAAAACAGTTTAAACCTCTTGTAGGTTTGTCATGGATGCTGATGGGAATTTTAGGATTCATTCCAGTAGTCCTCCCAGTAGTTTCTGTGCACCATCAACTGAAAACCAGTTCTGTGTGGAACCTTTTATGTCTACAGGTCTAAAGCTTCCAGACTTCCAGGACTCCATCTTTGAATACTTTAACACGTCTCCTCTGGCTCCAGACCTCACCTTCAGAGTGAGTCGCCTATCTGCCTCTCTCCTCCCTGTCTGACCAATCACAGTTAGGATCACAGATACAACAGGTCACATGCTGATGATGTCACATAGGTGTAGCTGTTGACTCAAGTTGTTGTTGCTTGTTTTTTTTTTACTTTTTGTAACATTGAGGCGTCAGTTTGCTCCACCTCCTCACTGCTCGCCCTTTGGGAAGAAGTAAGTTCACCTGGCTGTTACCCACAATCCTCAGCGTATTTGTCCTCACAACCTTCTGTCTGTCCTCTACCTATCTGGTCTGACCTCGATATAACGAGACAGAAGACCACGCCCACATCACATGATCCAATCCATTTGATTAAACTCCGCCCACACTCGAAGGCCCTTGTGGCAGCAGTCCTTCCTTATCTGTGAATACTGAACACAGCAGTAGTACTACATTAGGAATACTGTTATAGTACCTCATATTACTGTAGAAATACTGCAATTAATATTAGAAATACTACAGTAAATATAACCTGTAGTATTTCTGTTAGTATTTCTTCTCTGTAGTATAACCATAGTTGTTTTACTACCTGAATCATAGTCTAGAAGAACTACATTCAGAAGTACTAAGTTAGTACATCAGTGGAGTAATACTATAGTCATTGGTCATTTTCTTTTACCTGCAGACTGCAGACATTGACTCCACCCCTCTGAAATCTGAGACCATGACCCCTTCACCTTCCTCTACCTTTGAACATGAGGTCAGTTGTTGTACTTCTAGTCTACAGTTCCACAGAAGTGTTTGTTTACCGGACTGAACCAGTTTTTTTTGGGTCTACAGGATGGGAAAGCAGCGTCTGTCCCTGAAAGCCCCTCCCCCACCTTCCAGAGCTCAGCGGTGACCACACCAAAGGTCCGTCTCACACCTGAGTGGTCCGTTTCAGGTTGTCTTTTTATTTTCTGTGGGTCGACTCGTTTTAGTAAAGCTCTGTTTGGCTGGTTTGTATTTCAGCCCAAAGCCCACCAGCTGAGCATCAAGACGTTCTCCACTCCGACCCAGTGCACCCACTGCACCTCCCTGATGGTGGGCCTCAGCCGGCAAGGCTACGCCTGTGAAGGTAGATCCACTCTGATCCGGTCCCACGGTACTTTAGAACCAGAACCCTGACCCAGGAGAACTGTGTTCAGTGTCTCACTGTGGTTCTGTCCGTCCTCAGTGTGCTCCTTCATCTGTCATGTGACCTGCAAAGACCACGCCCCCCTGGTCTGTCCAATCCCAGCAGAGCAGGCCAAGAGGCCGCAAGGCATCGATGTGCAGAGGGGCATCGGAACCGCCTACAAAGGTTACGTCAGGGTGAGACCGCAGACCTGGCCTGGTTCTGATTAATCCTTTCGTTTTTTTTTTCATTCATTTCAAAAGAAAATGTATTTATTTATTGATGGATGGATGGGGAGGAAGGTGTGTGTGCTGGACCATGTGGGGCCGTTTTCAGGCTCTAAACACAATCACAGCTCTCGTCCTCGTTTTATCTTCAGTAGTTTCTGGTGGTCATCTAGTGGTGGAGTTACAGATGACAACCATCTGAAACCCCACCCACTAAACAACTACAGGTTAAATGACCGGAGGAGGAGGAAACTCTGTAGATCGTTGTGCTTCCAGGAGAAACCAAATCCTTCTTTGTTTTTTTTTTTATTACATTAGAAGTCAGAGCCTCCATCTCTCACCAAACAGCATCAACTACCACTAATTCCTCCACCCTCAGAACCTCCCTCTGAACACAAGTCGTCTTCTGTGGCAGTTATATGGTGATTAAGTGTAGTTAAACTGGACCACAGCAGCCTCAGAGTTTGAGGCTGAATCATCATGATTTGTTCTACCTAAAATCTGTGGATCAGACAACCCAGCGAGACTGGCGTGACTGTCAGGGTGAGATCTGGTTAAACCTTAAAACGCTGCTAGTTCGTGGACTAGTTCTCAGAAACGGTAGTGTGTAACTCTGTGGGGTAAATTGTGATGGATAGCTTACCGTTTGGGGGATCTACGGACGTTTTCCCTGTCCAGGTTTATAATCCAGAACCAAAATGTAGCGTTTGTTTAGAGACAATGAGGGATCCACCATAACACCATTATTTGTCACGTTCATAATAAAAACAGATCATTTTTAGAACTTTGCTAAGAGACCGCTTAATTTGACCTGAAAATCATGACAAAACCACTTCCCTTCAAACTTTAGAGCAATATAAGAGTTTAAAAAAAGGTCCAATCAGGAGCAGCCTCATATGAAAAAGTGACCAGAAAGTTCTGTGTCGGCCTGAAAAGAACAAAAATTAATGGTCCTCTGGCTGGAATGAAGCCAATAAAATGTTTAACACACAGTTGAGCCAAAAACAAGCAGAGTTGGAGGTGTGTTTGTTAGGAAAGTAGGTAAATAGTAGCATAAATAACTAAATAGCAAAAAAGAAAAAATATGTAAACAGTTTCGTTTGTGTTTGTCAAGCAGCTTCATACACGGTACAGCCCATCGTGTCCAGAGAGTCCAGAGAGGGATGTGGCTTTTTATTTTGGTTTTGGAACAAATATTTAAACAAAAACTGTATTTTTCTGTTTGGTTAGTCTTTAAATTGGACCGGACCAGAACCCAACACATATCCAGACTCCTTTGTTTCCTTTGTCAGGTCCCAAAACCCAGCGGCGTGAAGAAAGGCTGGCAGCGAGCGTTCGCTGTGGTTTCTGACTGCAAACTGTTCCTCTATGACATCCCAGAGGGCAAGTCCACCCAGCCGGGTGTGGTGGCCAGTCTGGTTCTGGATCTCAGGTAGACTCACCGGCTGCTCTACTCTCAGGATCCGGGTCAGGATGACTCGCTGCAGCTTTGATGTAAACAAATTCTGGTCTGTTTCAGAGACGAGGATTTGACCGTCAGCTCCGTGTTGGCGTCAGATGTGATCCACGCCACTAGGAAGGACGTCCCCTGCATCTTCAGGGTAGGAAACCCTGTGCTGTCTGAACCACCATCTGGACCCGGCCCGTGCTCTGACCTGATTGTTGTTGTTTTCATCAGGTGACGTCCTCACAGCTGATCTCACAGCTGTCCTCCGTGTCCCTGCTGGTCCTGGCAGAGAGTGAGGCAGAGAAGAAGAAGTGGGTCCGTATCTTGGAAGGTCTGCAGAGCATCCTGACCAAGAACCAGCTGAAGAGCCAGCAGGTCCACGTTCTGCACGAGGCCTACGACGCCTCGCTGCCCATCATCAAGACCACGCTCTCCGCTGCTGTGCTCGGTCAGTCACAGAACCAGGTTGTTGGTCCCATTAGATTCAGTTCTGACCAGGATCTGGTCTGTTGTTCTGTTGAGGTGGACCTGCAGGCTCATCAAACATCTGATGATTGATCAGTTGAATCTCATTCAGTCTTGATTTGATGTTTTTTTCTGCGTGCAGATCGGGAGAGGATCGCCCTGGGAACAGAAGACGGGCTGTTTGTGGTCGAGGTCACCAGAGATGGTGAGATACACACTTATAAACATTTGGACAGAGGGACAGGTAGACAGGACAGGTAGCCCTTTAGATAGATGGACAGACAGGTGCACCTATAGACGTACGGGTAGACCTTTAGAGGAACAGGTGGACCTGTAGACCCTGCAGTGACCCATCTTCTCCCTGCAGTGATCGTTCGGGCCGCCGACAGTAAGAAGGTTTGTCAGATTGATCTGATCCCGAAGGAGAAGATCGTCGCTCTTCTCTGTGGTCGTAACCGCCATGTGCACCTTCACCCCTGGGGAGTTCTGGAGGGCGCAGAGTCCTCATTCGACATCAAGCTGGCGGAAACTAAAGGGTGCCAGGCTCTTACCACAGGTGTGCTCCGACCTGGAGGCCCCGCCTGCCTGCTGGCTGCCGTCAAACGTCAGGTTAGACGAGCGGCTGCTGCAGACCTCTGGTTCTGATACGGTCTCTGGTTCTGATATGGTTTGTTCTGACTCCGTGAGTCTGTCTACACCCTCAGGTTCAGTGCTACGAGATTACCCGAGCAAAGCCTCTCCATAAGAAATTGTGGGAGGTGCAGGCACCTGGGGTCGTGCAGTGGTTGGGGATGCTCCGGGATCGACTGTGTGTAGGGTATCCATCCGGGTTCGCCCTGCTGGCCCTGCAGGGGGAGTCTTCCCCCATCAGCTTGGTGAACCCATCGGACCCGTCCCTGGCCTTCTTGGCTCAGCAGCCTCTGGATGCCCTGCATGCCCTGGAGGTCGGGTCTAATGAGCTGCTGCTCTGCTTCAGTCAACTCGGCATCTACGTGGATGGACAGGGCCGCCGGTCCCGGACGCAGGAGCTGATGTGGCCCGCCACGCCACTCGCATGCTGTACGTCACCTGTACCAGTTCCTGTTTGAGTTGTTGTGGGTATGGTCTGGTTTGACGCCTGTCTCTCTCGTTAGGCTCTAACTCCTCCAACCTGACGGTCTACAGTGACTATGGGGTGGACGTTTTTGATATTCACACCACAGAGTGGGTCCAGACCATCTCCCTGTGCAAGGTAACCGATTACAACTCATAGGTGTCTTCTGACTGTTGTGAACCTGTTGAAAACTCTTTGTTCTGTAACCTGTTCTCAGATTAGACCTCTGAATGTTGAAGGGACACTAAACCTGCTGAGCTCAGAACCTCCTCGTCTGATTTACTTCAGCAACACCTCATCAGGTAACATCAGACCCGCATGCACCCGACTCCTCACAAACACCTGAATACAGAAGTTAACGTCCCTTTACTTGTGCATCAGAGGGCGACCTCACCATCCCAGAGACATCGGAGCACAGCCGGAAGTTGATGGTCCGAACCCGCAGCAAAAGGAAGTTCCTGTTCAAGGTTCCTGAAGAGGAAAGACTGCAGCAGAGGAGGTGACTCAGCAGAATGCTAAACTGACACAAAAAGTGCTGTGTCAGCTCTTTAAATCTGTGACTTGGCACATTGAAAAACCGATGAAACGTTTCTGAAATGTTTGTTTGTTCATCAGGGAGATGCTGAGGGATCCTGAGCTCAGGTCCAAGATGATTTCTAACCCGACCAACTTCAACCATGTGGCCCACATGGGACCAGGAGATGGCATGCAGGTCCTGATGGACCTCCCTCTGGTAACCCTTCCTCTCTGCTCCTCCTCCTCTCCTCGTGGTCCCCTCCTCCCAGCATGTTCTCCTCCCTCACCTCATCCCGAACAACTCCGTTCATCACACTGACTCCTCCTCTTCTCTCTTCTGTCCCCCTGTCTCACCTTCCTCACCCCTCTTCCTCCTCCTTGATGTTCAGGTTGGTGACCTCACCTCCCTCTCACCCTCCCCGTCTCCCTCTCCCTCCTCTTCCTCCTCCCGTCACACCCTCATCTCTCCCCCTTCCAACTTTGAGCACGTCTATCACATGACGTCGGCGTCGGCCGGCGCCTTCTTGCAGAAAGAGGCCTCCTCTTCCTCCTCCTCCCAGCAGAGTCTCCTGCAGCCTTCCTCCTCCTCTTCCTCCTCTCCCTCCATCTCCTCTCTGGGAAGGGTAGGCCACCTTCTCTCTTTTCCTCCTCCTCGTCAGTGGTCAGCTGTTCAGGTCACATGATGACCTCACGTGTGACTTGAATGCAACCACCTGATTTATTGATCTATTGACTGATAATCAGATGTGAAGACGTCCTGCAAACTCAGGATTAAAAACTGCTGCTGGTAATCGACTGATCAATAAATCTGCCCGTCATTCTCTTTTTAACAGATATTGATTATTGTCCTATTGATTGATCTTATATGGCAACAAACTCAGAACACGGACCTTGGACGGGTCCAAAATCCAGAACCTCAGAGGAGCCCTAAAGACAGCTGTATGGCGTTACATCGCTGCCAAATACCTCGATGACCGTATTTATCAATTCAGCAGCGCATTTCTTAATCGAGCGAGCGCAATGCTCTGATCGCTGGCGTTTTTAATTACTCG
>JBAFTA010000025.1:22466530-22483926 GCA_036919975.1 Melanotaenia parkinsoni | reverse complement strand
CTGCTGAATTGATAAATACGCTCACCAGGGTATTTGGTACGCTCATCGAGGTATTTGGCAGCGATGTAACGCCATACAGCTGACCAAGAAGTGATGTGTAACCGTCTTCCTGTTTGTGTTTGTGTAGAGTGTGATGCCTTCCTCTCAGGAGGACTCTGCTAAAGATAAGCCCCGCCCACTGTCCAGTATATCCCGGCAACAGAGGAGCAAGTCTCACATCACTCGCACAGCTTCAGGTAGACACACACATACACCCTCATCCTGCTGAGCAGTGATGTTGCACAGCATTAAACTGTGATGTCATCCTCATCGACTGTGTTAATTGGTTCAGATTTTGGGGGAGGGGCCTCGACCCGGAGCACCTGTGACGTGGACCAGGACCTGGACAGAGAGGTAACACAGTTGTCAACAATCAAAGGTGTCAACAATCAATACAGAACTTTTATGATCTCTCTCTGTCTCTCTCTCGTTCCCTGCATGTGTTTTTGGTGTCTCTCACTCAGCCGGATTCGGACTCCACCAAACACTCGACCCCCTCTAACAGCTCCAACCCAAGCAGCCCCCCCAGCCCCAACTCGCCCCACCGCAGCCAGCTCACCCTGGATGGTCTGGACTATGAGCCCTGAGGCCCTGCGCCCACATGGCTGAGGACGGCTGAATGAACCAATCAGGCTGCAGACTGAAAGTTTAGCTTTTAATTTGAAGATTTTATTGTGACGGGGTGTCTTGAGTTTCCTGCTGCTTATATTTTGTTGGATTTTACCTGCTGGGAAGCCCCGCCCCCTTTTTAAAATCCCTTCTGACACCGTTGTGTGAGGATCTATACCTGGACGCGCCATGGGACCAGTCACTTCCTGTTCTTCTGTATTCCTGTTGAGTTGTAGCATGTGTTAGCTGCTGAGCTAACTGTGGCTAATTCCGGACAGACGGGAGGTCTCACTCAAGAAAAAACACTGTATTAATTAATTTTAAAGTTTTGTTAAAGTTGCACATCGTCATCATCATCATCATCATGGTTGTTGTAGAAGAAAAATTATTGTTAATTTTGTCAGTGATAATCTTTCCTTTGCCCCTCCCCCCTCAGCCTGACCTGCCATCTGCTTTGGTGGGGCAGGTGAGTGGTTTCACACCTGAACACTACTGCTTTTGTTTCTTCCAGAATCACCAGTTAAAGAATCTTTGTAATGATAAAATATTAGCAGCCAAAAACCACAATAAACCAAGCTAAAGAGAATCTGAGCCTCAGTGTCACACCTGCGATCACCTGCACAGGTAAACTACACCTGCACAGGTAAACTACACCTGCACAGGTAAACTACACCTGCACAGGTAACCTGCATCTAAACGGAGTAATCTGTAAAGGTATGATGCACCAAAACAAGTTAAGTACACCTACACACACACACACAGGTTTCAGTTCTTTCCTTTTGGTCCAGCGTTCTGATCGTTTTCCAGATATTCCAGAACAAGTTTGGAAAACTTTCTCTGGAATACCTGGAAGCAGACGAATGTCAGAAATCAGTTTTTTCTGTTTTCAGTTTTTGTTCATCTTAATAATTCACTAATAAAATGGCTCCAGCTGTAGTAGCCGCCACCTCCAGCGGGATGCAGGTGTCGCCTGTTTGGAGTTTCCACATCAGTGAAAAGAGTTTTACATTAAAAAAGCAGCAGAATGAGTTCAGATGTTTCCAGCAGGGGGCAGCAAACATCATTTGACTTGCTTTACCGAGCAGGTCCTGTTTGTTGACCTGGGTCAGCCCTGGTTTATAATTTGTCCTGTATTTGACCTCTTTAGGGTCAGTGGATGATCCTTCTGGTCTCTGTCCTTCCAGGTTTCATTTCTTGGCTCATCTGATGAGCATCTCAGTTTAAATCTGGTTCTGGTTTTAGCAGGTTTCTGCTTTGAGGCTGAAAATGGAGATCAGGTTTATTTCACCATTAATACGATTTATAAATAACTGCACACGGCTTCATAAATGTGGAGAAAATGAGGTGCATTTCTGTAAATTCTCAGCTGGAACCTGCTGACGAGGCTCCTGTTTGGTTTGTGTAGACAGATTTTACATCCTGCGTTTGTGGTGAGCCAAGATGTTTCAGATGTTCACTTCAAGGAGCTCTGGGGGGATGTGCGTGTGCTCCGTTACCTACATCTGGACAACCACACACTGGCCGTTGAACAAGCATCATGGCTGATTTAAAGAAACCCAAGAGGTCATTAACAAAGAAAGGGATGAAAAGAAGGAAAGCAACAGCAATATGACAGGATGAAGATCTGCCAAAGTTCAGTAGTGTTGCTTTAAACTTCTGCCAAACTTTATTCAAACTTAATCTGAAAGACATTACTATTTAAATGTCATGTTTACGTTGAATTTTAACTTTACTGTCAAACTTAATTTAAATTTAGATTTGCTCAAGCGGAGACGAATAAATGAACTTTTTGTTTCTATAGAGTTTATCTGCACAGGTCAGCAGGTGATGATGAGGAGCATAACTGCCAAGATGAAGAGCGTAAACAACCGGATGCAAAGAATAAGGTGAAACTCTTGAGTTCCTTGTTGCTGTGGTAACACGTGACATCATCAGTGAGGTCAGCAGGAGGCCGCCACCAGACTTCAAGCTGTTTTTGTCATATTTAATTCAGTTCTGTCATCAATCATTTATTACGCCCTCAGCTGTGTCTGACAGGTGTTAATGATTGATGAAGCAGTCTCCGCTTGTTTACACACCCAGTCGGCCAATCAGAGCGTCCGCATGAGAGCCGGGCGACTGCAGAGTCAATCAGAGCGTCCGCATGAATGCTGGGTAACAGCAGAGCCAATAAGAGCAAACCGAAAGCGGGTCAGAATAAAAACAGAAGGATGTTTTTGTTCTGACACGAGGATGAAGCCCAAGACAAGCTGAGAGCTTCCATCCTTGCTGCTTGTTGTCACGGCGACAGACGAGATGGATGCTCATGCATGTTGGTTTTCTCCAAATAACATTTCTAATAAATAAAATAAGCAAAAAATTAGAAAAGTTAAAATTTGACAACAAAAACAAGCAAAACATTCAGTTTATTTCTGTGTGAGCAGCAGTCGTGTGACTTGTTTGAACTTCATCTGAACTTCACTATTTCTACAAACAAAAAAATGTGAATCACACACTTCCTGTTCTCACGTTAGAGCCGTTTGTCAATATCTGTACTTCTGAACACACTTTCTGTGTGAGCGTGTGTGAACTGTGACCTGCAGCTCGGCCCACCTGACGACATCATGTCTTCAGGTGAGCGTCGGCAGGTCTCATCAGTGGTCAGTAACAGCTGCTGCTGAGTGAAATCTGAAAATCAACTACGCAGTCTGTGTTTGGTTGACATGGATACAAACTGAGATGTTAAGATGACAAACAGGAAATGTCTCAGCAACAGGAAGTCACTACGACGGTTGACTGTTTGCACAAGAACTGTGTGTGTGTGTGTGCGTGACTGAACATCATCTCAGCCATCAACCGTGTGTTCTGACTGGATATGTGCACGTTGATGGAAAAGGGGCGGAGCTAACTAACAAAACTGTATTAATGCTCCAAAAAGAGAAATGTTTGCAGTGACCTCAGAAACAAATCAAAACTCAAACCGTTTTATTCACTGATGAGAGCCGTACTGCGCTGGATGGTCCACATGGGTGGAGGTCTGGGTGGTTGGTGGATGTATGAGATTGTAGGTCCTTAGGGTGCCTGAAGGTGTCAAAATGACTTCAGCTAAATATGTGCAAGTTTCTAACCAAGCAGTTTTTTTCATGGTATAAAAAGAAGAACCATAATGATGGAGAGTCAGGCTCTTATTAGTTCCCTTTGGTTCCCAGATGGCCCTTCATTTAGTATCTTTCAGAGCTTCTATTTTAGCTTAATTTAGCGTTCATGAATAATTTGTATCAGGGCTGGATACATTAATGCATTCACATCTTCTTGCTGGAGCAGCATGAAATAAGTGTACAGATGATCTTTGTACACACTACGAATCAGCAATCTTAACATGCAACATACCAAAATACCCAAGAGAAACTCAGCTAAAAGACCCTACCAAGCATTGTCATTCGAACCAAACACAGTTCAAACCCCACACACAAATATATGTGAGTGTAACAAACATGAGAACATCACTCCTGCTAATTTCTCCACTTCAAGCAAACCACACAAACAAGGTGTCGCATGAAAGCAGAGACTGCTGGTTTCATCACTGTGGGACTAAACCTCCGGTAGTTCGCAGCCAGGATCAGAAATCACGTCTTTGCTGTTTTGTGGTTATTAACACCTGAAGACTTGCTCAGGTTCACTTTTTAGCTTCTACTTTTGCACAGTTCCTCATCAGAGGTCACTTTACTCATTACTTGATGAACTGAGCTGAATGTAGTTTTCTTTTAGGAGGTAACATTTACATTTTCTGTTGAGTTCCAGGTGAATTTACTCTGAAACAGTAACGTATCTTAATCCCGACTCTTCTGCAGTAATCTCACGTCTCATCTTTCCAACCCACCTGTTCTGTCTCGTTATGTTAAAAAGCTGTGACACTGACGTGATGCTTCACAGGACAGTCTTGGTGTAGCATGCATGCAGGTACGGCCACCTGTAGCTCACGAACACTAACCGACACGGAAACAAGATGTGCACAGACGGAAAAGGAGCTGCTGGCGGTGGTCATTGCTGGCTTAAAATCACACAATTACATCTACAGCAAGCCTGTAATTATAGAAACAGACCATCAGCCGCAAGTCATTATTTTTAAAAAAGCTCATGCTCATCGCGGTTCCCCTGCTGGCCGAGGAGAGGGACTATTTTGATATGACGGTGAACTGCACTCTGCTTAGTGGAGTTAAGACGACACACATCTAATGATGAGACTCTACTGATGCTTTGCACATTCATCAAACATGGCTGGCCCCGATGACCGCGCAGGCTTCCTGATATCATTCGTCCATATTTTCCTTTCAGGGAAGAGTTGTCTGGTAAAGATGCCGTCATCCCAAAGTCACTGCAAAAGGAATATATCACCATCATGCACAGAAGAACGTCACTAAATGAAGAGGTTTTGTTTTCTGGCCTTCTGTCACATGACGCTGAAGATGAGAGAAGTTCATGCTCAGTGTGTAACAGCACCAACCACATCAGCAAAAGGAACCTCTCCATCTGCATTAGATCTCAGACTAACCTTGGTCGGCTGAGGCAGCTGATATGTTTGAGTACTTGGTGTTAGTGGGTTCCTGTTCTGGCTGGTTTGAGATTGACCTGCTTCATGATCAGCAACTGTCATCACAAAGCTTAAGAGACATGTCTCAGTTCGTGGAGCTCCACACACCCTCACATCAGACAATGCCAGGCAGGCAGGACTTTGCTTCACAGTGGGACTCTACTCGTGTTTCCTGAACACCCACAATCCAACGGACTTGCTGAGAAAGAGGTAAGCAGTGCAACTACAGCAACTGCTCGAACCACACCTACGTGAACCACAGGACACAGTCCAGCTGTTGAACAAGATGCTGTCACAGAAGGTCTGCTATGATCGACCTAGTCGACCGCTTACACCTCTGGTTGAAGGACGGCTTGTAAGGCTGCAGACCCCACAGGGTTACAACCACACAGGCGTGGGGAAGGAACTATGTAAAGAACCTAGATCCTATCTTATCCGTTCAAAAGAGAGGAGAAAAGAGACACATCCTGCCTGTAACCAAACCTGCCCCGGCTCAAAAAGACCGGACTAGTTGATGGACCAAAGCAATGTGACTGAAGTAGCTGAAGAGGTCGCCCACACTCAGCGGTGTCAGGAGCAGCGCATCACAATAAAGTCCCGCTCTTCTAATTTGGCTGGTAGAGAACAAACAACGAAGCTGAATGTGGACAACAGATTTATTGGAAACGTCCAAATTCATTTTCTAAAAAATAAAAAAAGTTTAATGAACCAAAGAGGATCATACATATCATATGTTCACTGTGCATCAATATAAATATATCCATACAGACATATATACATAGAATTAAATGTATTCACACATTACTTTGTCCCTACGGCAACATAACATAAACTTTCCCACAATGATGAGGGAGAAATTAACTAGTTTTTGAAAAACTAATAATACGATATAATAAACACAAATGTAAAAATAGTTTTTTTAAGAAATTGTAAAAACTAATAATAAAAGTTACACAAAATAACACAAACAAATATATAATAGCAAAAAATACTGTAGCACCTCAGAGTTAATTATAAAAGTTGTTTAAACATGTTATCAGATGAATGTGGGGATAAATATGAACGTACAGACATCTTATGCAGTTTGGTGACTGTGATCAATGAAGAATAAATAACCACAAACATCAGGAGGTTTAAAAAAAAACATCAAGCCGTCCAGAAAAAATTACTTACCTTCGTTCAAATGACGCAAACCTTTATTTGTTAGTCCTGCTTTTAGGATACGTTCACACCGGGATATTCCGGTGAACTCGGTTCGGTTGGGCAGGAAATTTTCCTTTAATTTGCTTTCACACTTGACGCAAGTGGAGCAAACTGCCTGAATGTCACGCAGTTACAAAGACTGCTCACTAGGGGGCGATATTTCCCAGAACAACCACTGACCAAGAAGAACGGTAAATCTGGCTCATCGAGTCGACGTAACTGAAACAGCCGTTTTACTGCAAACATTGGAGCAACAATAAGTTAATGCAGTCTTACGGATTCTGGTGCTGAAATGTGTCCTGTATGAGCAGCAGGAGAAGCAACGAGTTATCCAGCATGTTTCTACGATGCGTCCAGTCACCTCCTCTCTTTGGTTACCTGGATGGTCTGTTTGCTCTCACTCAGCAAGCAAATATCACCAGATTCACATGCAAGTGAACCGAGACCCCCGGTTTTCGATCGGACCAGAGTGCCAATAACTACTCCAAATGAACCGTACTCTCTGCGGAGGCGGACCAGGGTTCGTTTTACAGTGTGAATGCGCCCTTAAAGCTCGTTTATGCTCCCTCTACGTATGTAAATTTGTACGTCCGTTTCAAACATCACTGATTTGTGGTCTTTCAGGTTGCTGTTGGCTGTTCCAGCTGCTTGTCGCTCGGTATCCGTCCCGACGTTCAGTTCGAGGGACCTGTTGGAAGGCTGGATCTGGTTCTGGCTACTGTTGGATGGCGCTGCAAGCCGGGTCCGGCCGCATACCTGCTTTAGTCCTCGGCGCAAGTCCTTACGGATGTTTTTGCTAGACAGAACATAGAGGATGGGGTTGACGGCGCTGTTGATGGTGGACAGGCCGAGAGAGATGGTGTAGGGGGTGTAGAGGTTCCTTTCCAACAGGCATCCGGTGTCATCGAGCTGGGGCAGGTGGAAGGTGACGGCCCGGACCAGCAGGATCAGGTGGTACGGGGCAAAGCAGACCAGGAACAGAAGAACCACTGCCACCGCCAGCTGTCGGATGCGCCGCTTCTCGCCACGTTGCAGCCCTGTGCTGCGCTGCACGTTGGCCAGAACGCTGCGGTTGGTCACCACCAGCAGCAGCAGCGGCAGCAGGAAGCCGATGACGAAGCGGGCGTAGTTGAAGCCTGTTACCATGGCATTTCTATGACTCGGCTCGAAGCAGCGCTGCAAGCCTTCGGCAGCAGCGCCCTCCTTCATGGTGAAGACGGGGATATGTCCGACAGCCACCACCACAACAATGGCGACTGCAACTAACGCGGCGTACCGCTGCCTTCGCAGGCCACGGGACTCCAGGCTGTACACCACGGCAACGTAGCGGTCGCAAGAGATGCAGCAGAGCAGGAAGATGCTGACGTACATGTTGGTGAAGAAAATGAAGCCCGTCACTTTGCAGGCGCCAGAACTCCACTGCCAGCAGTGACCTCTGCCTACGTAGTCCGCCCACAGTGGCAGGGTGCACAGGTAGGTCAGGTCGCACAACGACAGGCCCCACAGGTACACGCCCAGAACGTTCTTCCTGCGCACCTGCAGCCAGGTGAGGAGCACCGTCAGCAAGTTGGCAGGAACACCGACAAGCAGCACACCGCTGTAGAGCAGCATCAGGGCCAGGCGGCCCTCGTTGTACGGCAGCTCGCACATCACCGTGCTCTGATTGGTCATCAGAGAGATCTTCGCTGTTGTCAGCAGCATGACAGCCAATCAGATCCGAGATCTGTCTCTGCAGGAGCGGAAAGCCAATCAGATCAGAGGATGGGCGCCTGCACAAGCAGCTAATCAGATCAGATGAGTGTTTGAACAGGTGGCCAATCAGATCAGAGGATGAGAGTCTGCAGAGACTGGCAGCCAATCAGATCAGAGAATCTGCATCTGCGGGAAACAAGAACAAAGAGTCTGAATCGGTTTTTCATTTCCTGTTTAAATGTTTTCATGATGATGTTTATTCTCTTCTTTTATTGGCCTGTTTATGCATTTTCTGTTTTCTCAAGTTTTAAATGTCAAAGTTTGAAGTGTCGTCATCATATTTTGCTGATGAAGACCGTGAGATGCTAAAGGAAATGTTTCACCTGAAAGGTTGTGGTCTGAACTCTGTAACTGATTGGGGTTTTCCTGAATGTTTCTGTCACGTCGCCACAGAAGTGAGGTGCAATTTTCTCAGAGGAAGTTCAGTCTGAGTTCAGAAAAAACCCTCAGCAATAATCAGACCTGATGATCAGCCAATCAGCTGCTTGGGACAGCCGAGACAGAAATGAGTTTAAACACACCAGTTTAGGTAAAGTCAGAATACATTATAATGAACTTAATTAACTCTATTATCTATTTTTAATGTCTCATCATTAACTTCTTTATCGATTAGGATGATGAGCTGCTACACGAACTGTGAAGTGAAAGTTAAAAGTTCCACAGAACCTGGAAATCCAACAGAACCAAACCAGAGAACAGAGAGAACCCAGAAGAATTTTACCGGAACCGCAGCAGAACTCCATCAGCACCACCTTCCAGGTGAGAAGAAGAAACCTCCGCGGTCTCGCGCTCCGTCCGTCTCTGTCCGCGTGCTGATTCTGTGTGAAGTGATGCGGCGTGACCTCCCACGAAGTAGCGCGAGTCACGTGGTTCCTGATATAATTTATTATTTTTTTAAAATTAAACTTTATTGCATTGCGACAAGGTTACAAATAAATAAATTTACAACAATCATCGAGACAAAAAAGCTTAAAAAACAAACATTAACAGGATTTATTGATCAGTATTTGACAGACTGCATTCAGTAAGAAAGGACACGAGAGGATAAATGTGTGAGCATAAAAGATTTTTTTCTTAGAAATAGACAATGGTTTAATCTTTCTTAATAAATCTGAGATTTAAAGAATGACTTGAATTCCAGGGAAAGCTGCTGTTTTCTTTATTAATGAAAAACTTTGTATGCAATGAGAAAAAATGTTAAAGGGTTTTAAGTTTAAGATTTTTATTATAAAAACAATCACACCTTGTTTAAAGAAGTCCGTTAAGTTCAGGTGGTCTGTCTCATAGGAAGAAAATGTATTCTCAGTATTTGTGTATTTGGAGATCGCAGCATTAACAGGCTAAATGTTGTATCCTAAAAATGTTTTTGTTTTGTTGGTGAGGTGCGCAGGCCACGTCCCACCACGGGGACACCCAGGACGCCCTGGAGGATCTCTGATGGCCGGGATTCCCCCGGACAACTTGGCAAATGTGGCTGCATTGAGGGAACTCTGTGACCCTTCCCCAGATAAGCGATGGATGGATGGATGGATGGATGGATGGATGGATGGATGGATGGATGGATGGATGGATGGATGGAAGGAAGGAAGGAAGGAAATGAGAGATCAGAAAAATGTATTGGTTTCTGTTTTCATCTGAAATATTTTGACAAATGTTTGTTGTTACAGTCTCTGTCTGTTATGGTCGTAGTGTAGGCTGCATGTCAAACCTCTGCAGCTGGAAAACTGACCAGGAAGATTTATTCCTGGTTGCTGGAGCCTGAAGGTTTATAAAACTGGCTGTACGATGCTGTCTCCTGCTGGAGGCAACTGGAGCTGCTGTCTTCTTCATTGCTATTCATCATGCTGCAGATTTCTGCTGCACCTCCTCTGGGGTTGGCTGTTTGTTCAGCTGCTTGTTAACGCTAATATCTAATCAGCCAATCACATGGCAGCAACTCAACACATTTAGTCACTGTATGTAAAAATGGTGAAGACGACTCACTGAAGTTCAACATGAGCAGAAGAATGAGGAAGAAAGGAGATGTAAGTGACTTAGACTAACAACTATGCCATGTTCAGACTATTTACTGGGATTTTCACACACAACTATCTCTAAGGTTTACAGAGAAAGGTCTGAAGAGAGAAAATATCCAGTGAGCAGCAGTTGTCTGGACCAGACTGTCTTGTTGATGTCAGAGGAGAATGGACAGGCTGGTTGGAGATGGTGAAAAGGCAACAGAAAGGCCAAGTTATGCAGAATAGCATCTCTGAACACACACGTCCACCTTTGAAGGAGATGGACTACAGCAGCAGAAGATATTTTCTTGGCCCACTTTGGGCCCCTTAGTACCAGCATGGCCTGGTTTAACGACCACAGCCTACCTGAGTATTGTTGCTGACCATGTCCATCCCTGATGAAGTTGACGGTGAGGGAACAGAGAACTGAGTCTGCAGCTCCAGGATGTTTCCTTCCCATCAGCACACGACTTCAGATAAAGACGGATCACCAACAAGCCGCCATATTTTTCCAAGTTTTTATTTTTTTCTCTTTAAGCTTCATGTAAACAATGTGTAGAAATAAACTGCTTCCTGTTTGCACACTCATCTTTAACCTGACAGCAAAGAGCACGTTTACATGACCAGGATCAGGCAGGTGCGCCTTCATCCCCCGTCTCATCATTTATTTACATTCACGTTTCATCCACCGACACACAGCAGCTGAGCCGTTACCGGTCCCAGGCGAATAACCCTCAGAACTTTTTATTTTTCAGGTTTACAGAAAAGTCTTTCAGGAACGTTGAATTAATGACTCAGCGATGACTCGCCAGAAAACCCAGCCCCAAACCCAGCACTCCTGTCCTGGACCGCTAATGCTGAAGCTGATTGGCTGTTCCAGTTGTCATGGTGATGGTCAGCCTCTCTCAGACAGGAAGCCGCATGATGTCATCAATTTTTCCAGCGGATTTGCTGCAACAGAAGAAGGAACAGAGTTCAGTTGGGTGGCACATGGATGATGATGCTCCTCCTCCTCCTCTTCCTCACCGGGTTGTTGAGCAGCTCATTAATCTTCCTCTCCATCGCTGAGCCTCTCTCCACCTTCCCCAGGTATCCTAGCAACAGCTGTCGGTCCTTCGTGTCCCGGTACGTCTGATTGGTGGACAGAAAACGGATTACTGATACAAAAATGGCCCCGCCCTACATAATTAGGATTCGGGGGGTTAGGAGCACCAGCCAATCACAGGGCTCGGTGGGTGTTAACTCACGTTGATGACGATGTCATGACATTTATGTTTCTGAGCCAAACTGATCCTCAGTTCTGCATCATCAACAAGTCCGACGTACTCCTGCAGCACCTGCCAGGAATCAATAACACCATCAGTGATCAGTAATCAATACCCCCCCCCCCCCAAGCAGCACAGCCCCCCCTTACCTGTGTGGGGGCGGAGTTTTTGTGCAGGATGTCGACTACTCGCTGAAAGCTCAGAGGAGATTTCTTCTTGGTGAAGCCGAACCAGTTCCTGCTGGTGAACAGAGCGTCCACGTCTAACCAGGCCTTCAGCTTCGCCCTCGCCGCCAGCGCCGTCACAAAAAACTGCTTCTCTGAGACCTGAGGTCAAAGATGGCGGCCGTCAGGGACTCGGAAGCTCGGAGTTTAACGGCCAGAGCTCAAAGGAAAACGGTTCTCACCTTAAAGGTCTGACGGATGTTTAACGGACTGCTGTAGGTTCCCTGCAAACACATGAACATACAGGATTACATCACTGGTTCTGTTCCAGTTCAACCAAACCAGTTCATCCAGATTAATAAAAGAAACACTGGTTCCATTGAAACCATTAAAACCAGTACAGAACTACATCTGGAATCCTAAACGGACCAGTTTAGTTAAAGTCAGACTAACCTCGGGCTCGGTGTAGTGGTATAAGCAGCAGTAGTACAGCGTGGTGACCAGCGGCATGTTGAGGATGGAAGCTCTTCTGGGAAACTTCTGGAAGATTTCCACCTTTCCTCCGCGCTCCGCCTGCCGATCCGCTGCCTAGCAACAACACAGAGAGAAAACTGGGATCAAACCTGATCTAAACATCAATAACGAGGTCAGACTATCGATGTGGAGGAACGCTGGTGGATGCTGGGATTAAACTGGTTTAACTGGGCCTGATGGTGGCACCAAACAGGTTTAGTAATCAGCAGATCTTTTCTGATGAAAGTCAGACGACTTTTTTTACTGGAACTGATCAGAGACGATCAATCAGAAACATGACTGATGAACCGGACGGAGGACCGGACCAGTGGAGGCGCTGGTTTCTGACCTCGACGATGATCTGCCGCTCCAGCAGGGTGTAGTGGTCCTGAACGTGAGCCGAGTCCTCAGCGGAGAATGGAAGGCTGGAAACAGACAAAGTCCAACAAGCTGTAAACGAACAGCAATAAAACCACTCGTCTGTCATCCTTCCCTCCACATGTCCTCCTTTTCTTCCTTCTGTCCTCCCTCCTTTCCCTTTTCTACCTTTTTCCTATTCTCAACCTTTGTTCTTTCCTCTCATTTATCTTTCTTCCTAATTTCCTTCCTTATTTCTTTTCTTGTCTTTCCTTCTTTTCTTCATTTCTTCATTTCTTCATTGCCTTATTTTCTTCCTTTTCCTATTATTTCCTTTTATTTCCTTTAATTCCTTTTTCCTTCCTTCCTCCCTCGTGTCCTCCAGATGTTACCTGAGACAGCTCTTCACGAAGTCCCGCCTCTTGTTGTCATCTGTGATGCTCAGATGTTGTTTGTACTGAAGCAGCTGTGGAAACAAACATCAGCATCCTGGTACCAAAACAACCAACTACTACTGATTAATACTGACTACTACTGATTACTACGTACTGCTACGTCCTCCAGTCTGCCGAGAGCTCTGAGGGACAGAAGGAAACGAGACGTTAATGAAAACTAACAGCACTCAGGTAGCACAGGTGTGTCCAGGTGTCTTCTGGAGGTAACAGGTGTGTCCAGACCTGAGCAGCTCCAGTAACAGACTCTGGTCTCCAGTCTCAGTCAGGTAGTGGATGAAATGTCTCAGTGCCGTTTGTCTGGACTCCAGCTCCCGAAATAAAACCTCTGAGCAGGAAAACAAAGTCAGAGAACTGGTCCAGAATGGGAACTGTTGGTCCAGGATCAGGATTAATGGTCCAGGATCAGGAACACCCACCTTTATTTAGAGTCCTCTTTAAATAGATGAGAACCTGGAAACAAAGATGGAGTCGTTTGGTTAATTTGCTCTGAAAGTTAAAGGATGACCGAGTGATGAGTTCGAAGTTACAGCAGTGATGACGTTTCCATCGTTAGCGGAGACGGCGAAGTCCAGCAGCAGCAGCTTGTCCTGCAGAGACCGGAACTTCTCCAGAGACACCGTCTGCAGTACAAATACACCAAAGTACCACACGGCTCAGATACACCAAAGTACTACAAAGTCCTGCATAGAACTGAATGAAAGTACCAACAGGAAGTTGTTACCTTTCCCTGCTGCAGTCGCTGAACCGTTTCTTCGTGCGACCAATCACTGACGTAATCCTGACATAAGAACAAGTGACATCATCATGAGAACATCATCATCGGTAATCAGATTACATTTCTGCTGTTACCTTGTACTCAGATTTTGGTTTTCGGAGCTCAGGAGCGTAGAGCCTCATGGACGAGTCACTGAGAGCTGAAAGAGAACAACAGTCTGTCACTCATTCATCTCTCCATTTTCACTCCATCACACCTTCATCACTTCACCACTCCATCATCCCATCACTTAGTCATTTCATCACTCCATCACTTCCTCATCCCTCCTTTATCACTCACTGTCAGTGAAGCTCTGGAAGTTTCCTCCTTTACTTTTTCCTGCAGACAGATTAGTCACATGGTCAGGCTTCTCGTCCTGTCTAGGTCATGTGACCTGATCACCGGTCACCTGTCTCACCTTTGAACAGAGAGCTCAGAGAGAGCCCTGATTGGCTTTTGCTGATGGACGGGGTGTCTGTAGGGATTCTGGGGAAGGCGGGCTCTTTGTCTGTCCTCTGATTGGACGCTGCTGTCTCTTTGACTGACCAGGAGATGCCTGAGGAAACAGGTACCGTCATGACCATACAGCCAATCACAGTCCACGATTCTCCACAGGTGCTGCAAGAGAACAGGTGACTTACTGCCCACTGGCTCTCCGCTCCAGCTTACTTTCTCCACATCATCCTCATCATCATCTTCCTCCACCAGCCGCCGGATGCTGTTAACTGCCTGCTTTGACTCCTTCAACTGACACACAACACACCTGAACGTCACACCGATCCATCACCCAGGTCTAATCTGGGATCAGGTCTACAGGATTGTAATGACCAGCTCTTACCTGGCTGAACTCGTCATCTTCATCATCAAAGGCAAAAGCTTTAAACTTAGAGCTGTTCCAGTAATCCTCCTCATCTGTCTTGCTCTTCATCATCTGGGCGCAGTGGATCACACAGTTTAAATTAACTTTATTTGTGCTGTCAACTTGAACATGAGTGGCTGCGGCATGCTAACCTGCTAGCTTCTGATGCTAACACAATATCATTAACACTGATGAGCAGTCAGCTGTGTCCTGATGATGATGATGAAGGCTTACTGTGTGTGTCCTGTTTTATTTCTGTTGAAGCTGTATGTTATGGTTAACATGCTAGCAAGCTATCACAAATATCCGCATTTAACTGTTTTTTCTCATTCTGACAATCGGTAGGAACAGTGACGTCATTGCACAAATACATGACCTAAAAAAATAAAAATAAAAATCACAAACCGCAAAGACTGTTTATTGACAGTCGATCAGAATCGATCAGCTGTTTTTACCTTCACCTACTGGAGATCTTCTTCCTCGCTGACGGAGGCTTCACTGCCTGCTTCCGGCTGCGCGGAGGCTTCTGGGAGTTGTAGTGAACACTTCGAGCTGAACGCAACGACGACACCAGTGTAATCAGGAAACGGTTGGTCTTTTCGGATATTTACTAATTATTTAATATTTATTTTTTTATTTATCTTAGCGTGCAGAATAGTGAATAAATTCCTAAATCGGTATCAGTTTCAGAACTGTAGTTCAGCTTTTGTGTACTTCTAATTAATTTTTAATTTGTTTTTATTTATTCCTAGCTATGTATTAATTTCATATAATTAATTTATGATATATTTTTTCATTTACTGTTATTCTTTTAGCTAATATTCAGTTGTATTCTAATTTTTTGGTCTTTACCAGAATCCTGGGAGCTTGGGGGTCCTACGGAGTATCTTAGCTGTTCCTAGGACTGTGCTCTTCTGGATGGAGATGTCTGATGTTTCTCCAGGTATCTATAGGAGCCACTTCTTCAGTGTGGGGGACACGGCCCCCAGTGCTCCGATGACCACTGGTACTACTGATGCCTTCACTTTCCAGGTTTTTTTTCCAGCTCTTTCTTGAGTCCTTGGTATTTCTCCAGTTTCTTGTGTTCCTTCTTATATATCTCAACCACTCAGCTGTTGCATCTAATATTCTGGTCCACACTCCTTACCAGTTGTTGGTGGTAATTCACCACATTATTGTGTGCCAACCACCAAAAAAACAAGAAAAAATCGTTGCATCTACTGTATGTAATGTCTGGTTGTGAAAGTGATTTTCCAGTTACATTAAGTTTTTGTACACAAGTATCGGCATCTTATCAGTATCGCCGACACTGGCTTGAATTTGACTTGGTATTGAATCAGTGGTATCGCACATCACTCATTTTCAGCACAAAAAGATGTTTCATGGGATAAATGTGAGAACTATTATTTGTAAAAATATGTTTCCTCGAGTACTGAGGGCCAGGAAGTACTATTAATATGAGCAACTGGTATGTTGATAATATATGTCAGTTCCTGGTGTTCTCGTATTCTACATCCCTGACATTTTAGTGGGTGTTATCTATTGAAAACTAATAAAAGAAAAAATAGAATTTAGAAACCTGTCAACCAATCAGTGGTGACAAGACAATAACTATTTTATAGAAAAACAGGTAAAAATTCACCTTCCTGTTTCCTTCGCTGACTTAAATCCTGATAGATATTTTTTACTGGTAACAGTCTTCAGAGTACTTTTGACACGTCTGAGTTTGGTCATTTTATTTAGTTGGATTGCTTCCTGTGGGTTGGTTTATTTTGAAAGTGTTCACAGGAAGTATGCGGTTCATCTTTCAGTCAGTACAGTTTATGGTCAGTACAGAAGTTTCACGCTAAGCAGACTCAAAGAGGAGTTAATCAGAGTTACTGTAAAGCTTCAGCTGTGATGGCCAAATGGGGAGAAGGAGATCCTCGATGGATCGTTGAGGAGAGAGCTGACGCCACAAACGTCAACAACTGGCACTGGTCAGTGAACTGTTGTTGTTGTTGTTGTTGTTGTTGATGATGATGATGTTATCATGGAGTTGCCCAGACTTCAGCAACAGAAAAGCCCAGGAAGCAGTTTAGGTTGAAGCTTTAGATCAGTTAGAGTGACTGTGTCTGAAGGTCATGTGACACACTGATGGTGTTTTAAATGTTTTGAACGAACAAAGCCGGCCTTCACCTGTTTACAGGAATGTTTATAGTTTCTTCGGAGTTTAGTTAAATCTGTGAACAATAAACACAGGAATCATGTATGCGTGAGACAGCTGAGTCTGGACAAAAATCACCTTTACCATCAGGAGGAGGCGTGGCAAACACCTGCCACTGAACTTGTTTCCATAGTAATGATAATTTCTGACAGCAGCAGAAGAAGAAGAATCCTCCAGAATGATCTGTGTTGTATATTAAGATGAGTTATTTTAGTGTGTTATGTGACCCTGCAGTTGCTTCACACATGTGCAGTTAATTTTAAAAGCTGGGGGGTGGGGGGTCAGGAACAGCTGAGACACTCACACCTCCCCCCTCCTTCCATCAGGACAGAGCGGGACGTCTCCGCCTGGTCTACAGAACGCCTCCGTCAGCTTCTGCTCGGTGTTCAGGTGGAGGGACCAGAGGGAGTCTGTCAGGTGACAGACGTCAGCAAGCTGGATGGAGAAGCTTCCATCAACAACCGCAAAGGAAAACTCTTCTTCTTCTACGAGTGGCAGCTGAGGGCCAGCTGGCTGGGTCAGTGATGTCATGATGATGTAACAAAATGAAGACACTCTGCATGACTGCACCAGTAATGTAATCCATCCATCCATCCATCCATCCATCCATCCATCCATCCATCCATCCATCCATCCATCCATCCATCCATCCA